>OMNV01007252.1:77919-111333 GCA_900303265.1 Brotula barbata
CCCCCGCCGCAGACGCGTCTGACGCTGTGAAATTGTCTTATTGGATCCACTGCCCTGCCATGTTAGACCGATACACACACGACGCGAAGCTTTGGGAAGTGGAAATCTTGACGGAGAACTGGAAAGTGACCACCAGAGAGTGTTGTCTGCATGCGCGCCTCGTTTTCACGCACACTTTGGATGACGGAAACCTGTGGTAACGTCGTGGGGAGAGTCGGTGGAGTTTGCCCTTGTCGGTAAATCATCCATAGCCCTGACTGTCACCCCGCAGCGTCTGACGGACGGCGGTTCCCCCGCAGTAATGTGCTGCGTAGTGCCCGCCTAGACATCCACTTTACGCACGACCATGTGGTGATACTTAAAATTAACCGTCCCGCGTAATTCCCCAAAACCTTACATTTCTTCCACTGATCTGCTGTTTAAAATGCATTGGACCCCAACCCCCAACCCCTCCTGGTCTTTCAGCCTGTCTTTGCGTCCAAGACAGAAAATTCCCAAACGGTGTCCTTAAATACGGCTCAAGTCTTTCCCAAGTAAACCAGAGCCTGGGAGCACGTTTTAATTCACTGATGCTGGCTACTGTAACCCTGTCTGAGCTTACTCTTAATACTCTCCTAATCCTAGAGCAGACAGGATGAATATTTTTTACTGAAAACCCCATTTATCACCTCTGGATTATGAATCCATGCCCACATACTGTTCTTTAAAGATGGGCCCTTTAGTCTTTTTGTTCACTGTTTGCTCCAGACATCACAGTAAACCACCCATGTAGAAAAAGTGGGATAATTTTTCCCACTTCATGCAACACAATTGGTTGTTTTAAGCCAAAGCTAGCCAATGCTTATTTTATTTCATTTTTTTGACCATGTAAGTTTGAGATAAATAATTTATAGAAGGTTGTCGAATGATAACAAAATCTCAGTTTCACAGCTGATTATAAATAAAACAAATGCATCTGTGGGCATCATGTAAACAAACATGACTCCCAGAAAACATTAGTAACTTTGTATTTGTTGCGTCGTGTAAAAATGCATCAAAATACCTGTTAAAGTCTGTTTGGCTCACACGCAGTATTCACTTTAAATTCATTAATCTCATATTTTCTGTAATGATCACTAACGGGGTCTTGGTAATATGAAATCTACTGCTGTGGTGCACTTGCTCGCCCTTTTATGCTGCATAAAACCTACACCTCATCCAAAAGTCTCCTGTGAGAATAGAGACAAAGAGCTTAGAGGTATGAGAACATCACCTCTGTCCTCGAGTCATTACAGGCTCCATATAAAACAGAAAATCCATTTTAAAGTCCTTCATCTGACTTACAAAAACGCCACATCACCTTCCTCCATCCCTCCGGGTTTGAAGAAAGAGCAGCCCAAAATGCAGATGGACACACAGACACACAGACACACACACACACACACAGATAGATAGATAGATAGATAGATAGATAGATAGATAGATAGATAGATAGATAGATAGAGGTACGTGGATGCTTGTCATTTTGTCAGATTTGTGTCCTCTAACAGCTCTGACAAATGGTTCACGCTTGATGCAGTGCATGTCAATATGTTACCATGGCAATAAAAAATCTGAGCTGAGAGCCCCTAGCTCGTAATCTGAAAAGAAACGTCTTCTGCTCGAATGACACTTGTGCACTGTGTCAATTCAAGTGTCATGGCTATCGTACAACCGACGCAGTTGTGTACATGTTGTGTAAGTAGTAAACACGCTGGAGCACCCATGGGAGCATCGGACTTAACATGATTCAGTGTTCAGGGAAATTATTGGTGCGTTGCTATTGTGGGTCCTTAATTCTATGTTCTCATTGATTATCATTTACAATCAGCTTCATATTGTATAATCTCATTTGTTAAAGTTAAGTAACTTCACTAAGGAAAGACTCTGAAGAAACCGTGACAGATGACATCATAAGAGCAGAAAAGGCGGTAACGTGCCTGTGAAATGTGTGTGACGGTGAGCTGTGATAATAGCCATGTTTCTGACGGGCCTTCCAATATCGTACAAACCCTCCATTGTTCACATGACACAGAGCAGCGAGGAAATAATGTTTACCAAGTTCAACGTAAACTGCAAAGCTGCGAAGAGACGCATCAGACGTGTGATGAAATCTGACCTGTCGGAAATCAACGTCGCATGGCGAGAGGAGCGACGAAATGACGCAGTTACCATAGAAGCTCCACACACAGCCACGCAGCATCATGGTAACACAGGGGAAGATCTTGTTCACGCCATCTTATCCTGAGAGGATACACACAGCTGATGGAGCCAGAATGATCTTCCAGAAGGGGCAGAATACTGAAACTGATAACCAAAGATGGAACCGTTTTCTGCATAGACGACAAGGAGACCATCAAAGAGTTCATGATATGATATGCAGTGACAGAGAGAGTTGAACCTGTGGACATGTGTTGAAATGAGGTCATGAAATGTACAGGCAACACCAAGATAGACTGCAGAATCAATACCACACTGGCCACATTTTATATTAAATATCATGTCACATTCTGTTATATTGTGTTATATATTCTATGCTTCCTTTGTCATCATTTTTGTTGTTTTTGTTATTGCTGGTGTTTTGTTGTTATCAGCTACTGGAAGACTTGAATTTCCTTCGGGATTAATAAAGTATCTATCTATCTATCTATCTATCTATCTATCTATCTATCTATCTATCTATAATAGAAAAACAATGCTTTTTAATCACTTTTAAGGGATAAAGATATAAGGCACGAGACATCATTACCCTGCCCTAGCATCTATCTTAATAAAATGTTCCAAAGATCCATCTTTTAATCTTTGCTACAGGTTTGGTCGATGTGTGTTTGAGTGTGTAATGAATGAAATGGTATTTTACATCAACGTGTTTGGTTCTCTTACTCACTGCGATGACCCCCTGATTATCTCCTCGGATCTTTGTTCCACTGGTAACCCGTTTAATAGCTGTGTTAGAAACACGCCTTCCTGAATGGAAGTGGTTGCTCCCCCGATGTATTCATCCTCAAATGTCAACTGTTTCTTTGATTTCCACGTAATAGCGGGCCTAGTCAGGCTAAAACAGTACCCTGTAGTGCTACATCTATCTTCCACTGAATGTTATTAGATTCAAGGTCTCATCAGTTTTCATGGTCAATAGTACTCTTCAGGTACCTCAAGTTCTCTGATTTTTGTATTTGCCAATGTTTGAGACAGCTTGCCAGCAATCCAGCAAATATCTGGCCTTGTACAAGTCAGCACAGTCATAAATCAGACTGCCTGCTATCAGGAGATATTCTCTGGGATTCAGAAGTTTGTTTCTATACCTCCTCATTGCTGCCAGCCTCCACTTCTAGCTCATGTGGAGTGGATCCAAGTTTACACTCTGACATTCCAAACCTTTCAAGCATTTTTAGGATGTACCTTTTCAGATTCATTTAGTCTTTCTCCTCTTTTTGTTCAAACTGTCTGCACAATAAGTATGATATTTTTCCCATTTGGATTTCATTGCATCTTTGAACCTGATGAGCAGATCATTACTGCTGGCTGCAAGGATTAGATCACCGACCCATAAGATTACAAGATTATTGTAGATAATTTCATTTCCATCCATCATCTCCTACACACAGTGTTCGGATAGATTCGCCCCGTATTCCTTGGGTGATGTCAGGACTTCTCTATAGCTTTGGGGAAGTCCACATACCGCTGTTCTCACTACAACAACACACAAATCTTCCTTTGTCACACCTGAGGTCCAGTTTCTTGTGATCGTGTTTGTATGGATGACAGCCTGAACCAAAAAAACAAATTTTTGCAAGATTTGGTTTTCTTCTTGTAACATGAAGTGTGGGGTGCTTTCAGTTCTGTCACTGTAACATCTGTTCCAGATATGAGCAGCACTTTCAACAGCATCAGGCCACGACAGGCACCTTGCCATTTCAAAAAGGGTCTGTGTTTGGGCTGTACCATTTTGATGAGGGGAGTAGGGTAATGACGTACCGTGTCTAATACCGTTATCCCTTAAAAGTGATTAAAAAGCATTGTTGTATTCTAGATAGATAGATAGACAGATAGACAGATAGACAGACAGACAGATAGATAGACAGACAGACAGACAGACAGACAGATAGACAGATAGATAGATAGATAGATAGACAACAATAAACAACAATAATGATAAAAGAATCATAGAATATATAACACAATATAACTAACAACTAACAACCCAGAGATGATTTGCGCGCACTCTTTCACCTCACGTCTGAGTAGATCTGTTTCCTCTGCAGAGAATCTCTCTGCCCTGTTACACCAAGTCTAGTCTCCACCATCTAAATAGCAATGAACAACATTCAAGAGGCTCTTAAAAGGAATGGCAGCTGAGGCTCTAGTTGGTTCAAATCAGGCTGTGATCAATTAGGAGTCTAAATACTTCCCCTTTGCACCCTGTACACTTTACTGTGTGCCGAGATTACACACCGTCTAACTAGTAAAATGGACTTGGACACGCCCCAAACCGCCGAGCACTGTGGAGCGCCAGACCGTGCACCATAGATCGTTTAAATATGACCTCAGCGAGAGAATATTTGAGGGCAGCAATTTTCTAAATGACAGATCAAGCACTCGTCACTTTCGCCTGGAGTTCGTATCTGTGAAGAAGCACCTGCCTGTCTGACGCTCTTATTGATAGAAATGTGAAAGATAAAACATAAGGTGGCGTGTGTGTGTGTGCGTGCGTGCCTGTGTTTATGTATGACTATTCATGATGATGATATTTCAGAGACTGAAAAGGTCAGTGTCATCAGCATAAATAACATAAAGACATGGTAATGAGTCATACAAATCAATGGATCTCAAACATGTTCTTCTTCTTCTTCTTCAGATTTTTTATTTCATGGAGGGATGAGTATCATGTGGTCAATGTTTGTCTTGGGAACTGGACATGGAAGGATGGAAGGTTTATTGGTTTGTTTTGTGTTAGATCAAAGGTAGGAAGAAGTGTTGGATTAAAGAAGGGAGCAGGATTATAAAGGTATACAACCAGTAAAATCCCATCCCCTACCTTCAGAAAAGGAACACACACATATATATTATACACACGTGGATAACCACTCATGTACATATGAGTGTCATTCAAACACACACACCACCGAAAGCATACACATACTACTAAAAGCATGCATACACAGATCACGCATACACACACATACAACCTCTCACGTATACATGATCACCCATGCCACTAAAAGCCTCCATGAAGACTCAGAGGACTTTGTGATGCTCGGAATGAGAATCCGGTCTTGCACGATGAGTGGACGGGCAGACGGCGGCGTAGGTAACAGGCAGGTCGACCAGCCAATCATTTCATTCGGTTTATTTACGCATTACTAAAGCTACAGATATTGGATTTAAAATGAAATTTCATTTTTTTATAGCTTTCCGGATCTGATGATGATTTCTTCAAATATGACATATTGTGTGTCCGTGAAAAAAGAACCTCCCATATGCTGAGGGGTTTACTGTCGCTAATTGCCTTTTATTGTGAACACATCTGCCATGTGCAAAAAAAAAAATCCCATCATCAAATAAGTAAGAAACCACAGTAATATTTAACAGATCGCTGGGCAGAAAATAGTAAAAAGTAATTTAATTAGTTGTCAAATAATAATGTATTCTGCACAGTGATCGCTCTAGTTCAGGCAGACTTCAGGTTTAAACCTGAATCAGAAGTTAGTGCCGTGGTGATGCAGCTTTTAAGTAAAGTAAGTGTAGACCTTAAAAGATAATCTCTGTCAGCAGCAGCTGTTCTCCCACTCGGTGATATTTTAACATTCTTAGTCTATCAGGAGGACATTTGCCATCAAATCAATATCACCAGCTGAGTTAATAGTCGACAGGAATGATCTTGTGCCCGTGCAAATTACCATTTTCACATTTCATCTGATGAATCCTCATCATTAATCAGTAGCAACACTGGTTCCTTGATCATAATTTAAATTTAAATTGGGAGGCAGAGCAGTGTCGTAGGAAGAGCCGAGCGTACGTGGAGCTGTTAAAATGTGGCCCGAGTGACAGTTTTCCTTCACACTGTATCTTCTAATAAAGGGGACATCAAGTCGGCCGGTAGCGAGGACTTTAAACATCACCTTTGAATTTGTCCAGACAGGTCTTTTAAGTGGTGTTTGTAATTCATGACGGTGTTTGACTATTGTTATCCTGTGCTTGTTACCCTTGAAGCACTTTCTGACATTTGCCTGTTTTCACTCTGTGTGCATAGCAGCACCGCAAAAAGAGAGAGAGCAGCATTGCAAAACGTCCGAAAATAGAAAGGAAAAAAAGAATATGGAAATTTGCATCATATAGCGCCTTTAATTCCCTCAGTTGCCACTTAAGCAGGCAAACTCGCCTAAAATAGAAAAGCAGTCTAACATGGCACAGCATACGAATTTGCATAATATTTCTGTCTCTTTCTTGTTTTTCTTTTTTTTTTCTCACATCTGTGTAAATTTCCATTACGTTGCTGAGCATGCACAAATATTAAGGAGGTAAATGTGACCAAAACTCAACAACAATGGGCATAGTGAATCAGCAGTGTGACAATGGAGGATTTAGTCAGCAAAGCAGGAGACAGATTGAAGAATTTAGCTGCACAAAAATAAAGAACAATAACAAAGACAGAAGAGAGACAAGGAGCTGTTCTGCAGAGACAACACCAGCACGACCAGACGGAACAATCAAGAATTCCTCCAAGTCTGCAAACACTGCAGAGTCGGAAACAAACGTGAAGATTTCCGTCTGCAAATATAGCCGCGGCGTGTGTAAAGGATACTTACCCAGACATGCTTATGTTGGATGCAACTCACACTGACAGCTTTATTAGCAGTCAGCAGTAATACAAAGCTTAACACATCCAATTCATTCCCCCACAGGCCAAGTCTTACACCAGCTAACACACTCACAGTGTTACAGCTTCCTGTAACCACCTAAACTAAGTTTCACATATAGTCCCACAAGAAACCAGCAGGACGAATGTATTACAATCACAACAACAGTCCAAATACAGGCATTTCTGTTATAATGTGAACCCGCGGCAGCACTGAATAAAACTAGAATGCCCTCAAAATACTCAAACCTGCATCAATGCCCACTGATTTTTCCAATGATCAATCAATTTCAATTTTTCATCAATCACATTTATTATTCAAATTGATTGTACAACAATATTGAGAAGACTATCCCATTCTGGATCTATATTTCTGACAGAATCAACATTTTGTTACAGATTATATTTCTATTTTTTACTTCATGAGAAGTCCCATTCCTGTGTAATCCATGCACAAAAGCACAAACGTACTCATCTCACCCCAGTTTGATCAGATGAGAAACAGAAACAAAACAGTTTGAACGGGAAACATACAGTACTGTGCAAAAGTCTTAGGCCACCATTAGATTTGTTGTTTTATCAATGCTATCTATCTCTTTATTAGAATACAACCAGAAAATACAGGAAATGTGTCTGCAGTATTAAAAATCAGAGAAGAACAGCTTCTACAGGCTAAAGTGTCTAAAGTATTTAGTGTGACCTCCCTTTACTCTTGATCAATAGCAGGAACCAGGCTCTCTGAAATCTAAATGGAATGGAGCCCTAATTAATGTCATTGCTGACATCTGTATTTGTCCTATTTTCATCACTATTTCCTGTCAGAATGACTGCTGGGGAAAAGGTCCATTACACCAGGTTTGATAGGGGTGGACCAAGACTTTTGCACTATGCTGTATGTTTATTAACAATTAATTTATGTCCTTTGTTTCCTTCTGAGCTTGCACCCATTTCTGTGAATGCATGTGCTCAATCAAAACCAGGCACTTTCTCCTCTTAGAAGAAAACTGTGAGACTTTTACTGCTCTCTGACTTGGTCCAATCCCTTACACACCATGGTTCATAGTTAGAAGAAATACTAACAATGCTTTTTTCTGCTAATTAAAATGTTAGACACACAGTAGATGAACAGCATAACAATCTGTACTCGCCCTTTTACCTCTGCTAACTTTTTGAAGAAGGTAATCCTAGGTGAGGGCTGAAAGACACACTTTATATTACTAGTGCAGATTGGGTCCTGGAACCCCAAGACAGAAAATATCCCCAAGCAAAGCATGATGGGATGTCTGTATGTTGCAAATAAACAGACTAGAAGTGGAGCAGCGCGTGGTGTCTGCAATGTTTGTTGTGGGTTTGTTTCTGTTCCAGCAGAGAGCTGTTGGATATTAGCAGCATCCTTGTTTTTGGAAGCACGTTGACATGCTGTGCCCATTCACATATTACAGTGTTATTACTGATTTGTCTGGAACAAAGTAAAAATAGTCAAATCAAACCAAACTAACCTCTTCTTCTACTTCTGATAATTGCTGTTTTTAATTAAATTTGCTATTTTGGGGTCACCACTCATCCAACGTCTACCATGTTGGCAAACTTTTTTTGTTTGTTTTGTTTTGTGAAATGCTTTAAGACATAATTGCCTTATACTGTAGCTTTTTAATTACATGAACTACCATTTGCAAAGTTGATTGCTTTGATTAAGATGGTTTAAGGAGGACGTATTATCATTTTATTTTGCTCATTTTTATGGTGATATATAGAAGGAACTGTCTGTCTTCACTGCTAATTCTTAGTTGTCATGTAAACATTCTATAATAAGAAAAAAAGCAGCATAATCTATAATCTAATCTGAGGAACAGACTTAGATTCTTTAAATCAATTTATAAATAAAAGAAAAAAATCCTTCAGTTTACAATTGACATAGACATTCTTCATGCATTTCCTCAGCGTACTGCCAACAAGTATGTACATGTCAGAATATTCATTCCATCCATATCTATGCAGTTTAATCCACATTTTTGTCATCAAAAATCAAAGTATTGGCTGCATGTTACTTGTATAACCTGAGATACATTCAATATGCCGGACTCACATGTCCCAAAATCTACTTAAATGCTTTGATGCGTCATGATTTACTTCCATAACAGAAGTACTGCAAGTGTTTGTGCAGAATTTGCCAGGTGAGGTGAGCCAAATTTTCAGGAGAGAGCACAAAAACTGACTGATTTCATTCTGTGTGCACTACAATGTGTTACAAGGAAGAGCAGAAATGAATAAATGTGTTTTTTGTACATACACTGTACCAACAGGTACCCTGCTAAATCCAGGCCAATAATTTTGATCATTAAAAACAACAAAAAAAATGTAATTGAGAAACGAAAATTTTGAACTTTGAAAAATTCAACCTTGTATTGGAAGGTTTTTCCTGGTTAAATAATTATTTTGAATAAATTATTTGTTTTAATTTTTCACATTGATATATACTGTGATATTTGAGACAAGTTTTTTTCAGTTACAGAATTTATGTTGCAGTTTTCAGATCTTATTTTCTCAAGTTTCACAACTTTTGACCCTGATCCGGCGTGGGGGCGTGGCATCATGATTGACATCATACCAAGGAAGGCTGAGAGACAATATCAGATTGCCTATAAGAAGCGTGTACCACCACAACGAAGAAACTTTCTTTGTACACCATATTCAAGTTCCGTTCAACAAGCAGTTTTAGACCGTACTTGGGACCAATTGCAGCATGAGAGAAATCAAATTGTGCAATTCGACAGCCACAATTTACGCTATCACAAACGGTATACAATGCTACGTTCATGGTCATAGGTGGAAGTGGGATACATCAAATCTAAAATTTGGCTGTCGAACTGCAAAATCTGGCACCGTTTATTGCAAGTAAGTAAGTAAAAGCTACTTGAATGTTAAGCTACATGGGTCCAAGTAGCTTAATGTCCGAAACAGTGTGTTAAGGGGAACGGCGTCAGTTTTCTTACTGCTAATGGCGTGAATATGGTATATGTGAGAAAGTTGTGGCTCGTAATTCTCGTCGTACCCACGTTTCCTGAAGGTAACGTGATAGAGGAAGTATCACAGCCATGTATTGTTATGCCGTCAATCATAATGTTACGCCCACCCCACGCCAGATTAGGGCTAAAAACTTTGAAACTTCAGAAAATAAGTTTTATATCTGAAAATATAAAATCTGCAACTGTATAAGACCTCAATTAACGAAAACGACATGAGAGTGAATTTTTTCTTCAAAAAAATCATTCAACCTCAAAAAACTTTTGAATACAATGTTGTGTTTTTTCAAAGTTAGAGTTTCAAATTTTGTTTTCCAATAGACTTTTCTTCTTTTCAAAAATCAAAGCTATTGGCCCAGATTAGCACCATAAACATTTGGGTTTAATTGTTGTCAAATAGTGTATTGCCACTGGCCACAAATAGTTATTGCAGTCTAGCTTATATAATGCCAGCACAGGCCCTCTTAAAGTCCTGAACAAACTGACAGATCAGCCCAAAGAGCTCCTGAGAGTCTTGATCTGCCGGTTCTCCAAATTTAACCTAGGAGAGAAAAACAGAATGAATTGCCTCGAAATTTAAAACTTTCACACTTTCATCTTGGAACCCTTTTAGAAACAAGTTAATTTTTTTAACCGATGTCATGCATATTCCTGGAACAAAGGTTTTAATGAGCTCATCTCCTGCCTTAGCATGAACCATTCTTTGAGTACACTCAAACTATGAGGTAGACACGTGTTTCTGAAATAGTCCAGAAAATTATGTGATTAAAGGTCACTGACAGAACAATGATGGCTAATTGGCAAATGTACAAGTGATATGTGTCAGATATTACCATAGTGACTAATTTGACTAATTTTAAAAAGTCGTGATTTTGGACACCAGACAGTAATAAATTTATCCTGACTCCTACATTTCATTATTCCCTCGTTGATAGAGATAATGTTTGATTAATAGATTTTTATGGTACACAGCTTGCATTTTATTGCACATAGAGGACATGTCACCACTGCTGGGTTTCACTTGGGCTCACATTGTACGCTCCACTGTTTTATGAATAAATTCATTCCAGACCCTTTAAGCCTAAATATTAATGGACACAGCAGCTAATTGAAATAAAAAACCACTGAGATGTGAACAAAGTCAAACACTGTTAGAAAAAGGATATGTTGCTATGGGCTGATCATCATTCAAACCATTCTAATGAAAGAAGAATCGAGCAGTGTTGACACACAGTCCAGCCACTGGGTAAAAAAGACAAAAATAAAGCTAATACAATAACTCCCACTCCTTCCTTTGTCTGATTTCATTTAAGAACAAAGAATATAAGCAAAGCAGCCACATCTGTAAACAACAGCAGAAATTACTGGGGGTTTTTTTTACAAAAACCACATAACTGCGCACCTACGACGTTACACATGTGTGACACAAGTACAAATTTTTTTGAAAAGGTCTGTGACAGTGAAGCAAGGCCACAGGGGTCATTTGTAGTATAAAAAATGTAAAGAGATACAATGATTAAAAGCAGGAGCAGAAGCATGTAAACAAACAAACAACAACAAAAGGCCCTAACAAGGCACAGAGTTATATTAAGGGATATGGAAAACTATATAGAATCTTTTTATTAGTGTACATGTTCACTATGTAATACTTACACTACACTATAACAATTACTTATGAATATTTGAAATACTGTATTACATATATGATAAGAAGAATAAAACTTCATACCACGCTTTTAGTGCCACAGATTTTTTGTTTTTTTTATACAGCAATACTGCAGATATGCCCACCTTTGTAATCACTTTATGTTCTCGACTATTTGCTTAAAGGAGCTGGAGTCTAAGCACATTAAAACCAGCATGTGGGTGTCTTATTAACATTAAAGACATTGCGTAGCAGAAACTTGTCATCCATGATGGCTGTCAGCTTTCAGTGTTCTTTATTGTGACGATCGTGTAAAATAATTAATTTAGTGTTATTAAAGGCATGAAACAGGTCAGACTTAATGGAACGTCTGTAAACTCTAAATATAGCACGGAGCCTATATTACTGTATAAAATGCTACACGGAATGTCTCATTTTATTCAATAGTTAAATGTTATTTAAACTTGCCTCCAGAGTAGCAGCTATAAAAAAAGGGGCCTTTTGAAAATTTTCATTTGAGTCCAATCAATTTCATAGATTTGCATGGTTTGAAGAGTCTTCAGCCTTGTGACAGGACGTGACTAAATGTAGCCAACCTTCTGCTCTTGTGAGACATAGTCCTACTTCTCTCCACAATGCTCCTGTCGGGTTTTATTACATAAGCAGGAGGTCACCCACACAATATTAAAACAGAGTCTCCATTGAGTCCGGGGGGTGAGGGCAGGTCAGAGTAGGGACTAGGAGCTCTTCTCTGAGGACACAGAACTGTTTTCGATTGAACTTAAGGGCATGAGACATCATGGCATTGTGCTTTGGTATTTAAATACATCATAGAGATGCACGATCAGGACGTTGCAATTAAGAAACTCACATTCCAATCATTAGAGTCTGTGAGAGATATACTCAATGTCAAAGCAACACTAAACTACAAAGTACACATGCTAATGGATGCCTTAGCTATTATTAAATATAGATTTCAAATGTACAATTTTGGTCACATTTTGGTGGAAAAAAAACGCCAGGATGATGATGAGTTTTGGAGATAAAAACATAACTGATTAAGGTGACGGAGGCCGTAATTGAAAGGGCAAATATTCAAACTATTAAACTGCTACACCATCAATCCAATTTCAGTTAAATTTAGGGAAGATTAATCATGTCAGTGATCAGATTACGGCTCCACAAAGCACAATGGATTCACTTTACTCAGTTTTTAACACTGTGAAGATCGGGGCATTATATACATATGCAGTTTTCAGTCTGATCATAAATTTCAGTGCTCTGAAATTGATGTTGTAAAATGTATTTGGCTCCGCACGTTAGCGATCAATAAAGATGACGTCTAACCTCACTCTGTTCATAAGTCCGTTCATTTAAAAGGGAAGTTTTGCTCTATTGGCAATGCCGTGTTGGCCTCTGTAGCCGTGGAAAAACTTTGGAGTGCGCAGGAATCTAATTGTGGTCCAAGTATAACACAATTCCCTACCAGGCCTGAAGCTCAGTGCTCAAATACAGCAGGAGGAGTAAGTGGACTCTCTATTATGATGGATTATCTGCAGGGGTATGTGGAAGGTGAGAAAATAGACACTGCTTTCATATTGATTGTTTTGGGTGGGCACTCTATAAAAAAGACATTGTGCCTGTTAAGATGTCAGAAGTAGACTTAAGCTCAATAAAACTCACCTAATCAGGTTAGTGAGCAAAGCAAATGTTCTCCTTTATAGACAATGCGATAAAAGAATACTTTGGGAAAGGTACCTGCAGTAAATCTGATGATGTGTGTGACAAAAGGGGTTTAGGTTTGTGACAAGATCCAATGCCAAGATTCACACTAATCCTTAAAGGGACGTGCACATCCTCAATAATTGTCTGGTAAACTAGTTTAAAAATATCATTATTTCAGTCAGTTATTTCTCCTTGTGGGGATTTTGAGTAATAAATCAAAAAGAATGCAATTGTAAATTAATACATCTCAACATGTTATATTTATTTAAAAGATGTCACGAAATGAAAATAGTTTGCAGTTTGTGTTCTCTTACTCAAGCTCATACTGTGCTTTTGTGTGAGCACATCAAAAACCCTCCGAGTGTTCCTGCTGTCTTTTTAATCATTTTGTTTTTTCTTATTGTTATGACATAACACATTAAGAGTCAAGGTGAACTCATCACTGTTTTTTCTTTGCCACAAAGGGAGACAGCAGCGATGATTCACTAATGCTGATCAAATTGTCCGAGGGAAAAGTTACGACATATTTCAAAGAGGTAAATCAGTGCTGCTTGCTGTTAAATGATGTGTTTGCTCTGGTTATAAATATCAGATGCTTTATATCCGTCTGACACTTGGCGGAAAGAAAAAAAAAAGTAACCTTTGAGACTTTTCTCTTTGAAATATATGTACTTTCTCAATGTACGGGTGGGGAGATAAGATGACAAACAATAAAAACAAACCCATCTGGACACCATTGCAACAGAATCCCATCCATCTCTGAGAGCGTACAAAAGAGATATTGAAATAATAACTCAGGGATTACCAGGGTGACAGAGTAGAGTTTTTTCATCTCCTCACACTTCTTGGTCAGAGCTGAGAGATCCTTATCGTATTTCTCTATTGTCGCCTGTGGAAGTAAAAAAAACAAACAAACCGGAGGAGCTCCTTGTAAGTTCATTCATTTGTTCACTCAGTCATTCATTCATACATTGCGCAAAGTAGTGTTCACCACATTGACCTTGGAGGATATGCAAAATTATATTTAGGAGTGAATCCTATCTCCTGAATATCAACCATTCCCTTTCATAAGTGTGTTACGAGACTGAAATTTTCTTTTTAGATACATGGTTTCTGGCCAAATTATAATAAAAGTCAATAATTAAACTAGATTTTAGGAAAGGTCTCTTCTTTAACTGTTCAAATCTTTTTGAAGGCCTACATTTTAATTGACTGTTTCATAATGGTGTGTATTAAAATGAGCTGTGTCAATACTGTGTTGAGTATTTCAGGCCCTATATGCTTGGGCCTGAATCCCTCCATTTTCTTTCTTATATCTTATGTCATTTTTAACACCTGAACACATTTCAGTTGTGAAATAGACTATAAAACAAAGGCTTTTTATTTTAACAACAGTTGAAGAGCGCCTTGGAATCTCGTTCTCACCACTTTATTGCTGTTTTGGGGAGGTGGTGGCAGTGTGGTACTGTGCAGAGTATGTTATAAAAAAAGAATTTTAAATGGTACAGACAGCATATGCAGGCTCACATTCATCATGTTCTGCACAAAATTGAAAAATACGAAATAAATAAGCTGCATTGAGCTTTACCTTAAGGTCTTTGGAGAACTTCAGACCTTGTTCTCCGGCATTTTTCTTCTTGGAATTTTTGCTATGCTGAATGAGTTTCTGCAGTTCGTTCTTCAGGACTGGAGGAAAACACACATGGTTACAACCATCATACCTGAACACTGAAGTATGTAGCTGCTTCACATCAGATGGTGTCTCTGCTAACTTTGTGTGCTTCAGTTTTGTACATGATCATTTCTTAAAACTGGATGGAAATCACAGTCAACAAACATTGAGAGGAAACTCTTATTATTATTGTTAAGTCATTGTTTGACAAGTCACAAGTTAAGTCGCAACTAATATTACATTTGGAGATTTAAGTCATAATATGCAAATATTTTACTGGAGAAATACAGTATTTTGACAGATTAATTAGGTACAAATAAAATAATGGGAAAAAATCTAAGTAATATTTAAAAAATATTTAAATATCATATTTTAAAAAACTTCCTTTCTCTGATTGTTAAATGTCTCCGCTAAATGGGGAGTTGTGCGATAAATCTTTTGTTTACAAAGCCTGATAATAAACAGTTATCGAGTTTGTCCCTCCTATTAAAAACCAATAAAATGGCTTAAAGTGCTGCCACAAAGAGCTGATTTTCAGGCAAGAGTTCATTCTATTCTCCACTTTTTAAACTTTGGTTCAGGGAAGATATCAACTCTTAGATGAGAATGTAGTCTGCACACTGTGTAATTTAATAGGATGACAGGTGGTGCCTCACAGCCAGAGGATCCTGGCTTCATGCCCTCCCCATATGTGTGTGTGGGTTTCCTCCGGGTACTCCGGTTTCCTCCCATTGCCAAAGACACGCAGCTTTGGTGAACTGGAGTATCTAAATTGCCCATAGGTGTGAATAGGAGTGTGACTGTGTTGTCTGTCTCTGTGTGTCAGCCCTGTGATAGACGGGTGACCAGATAGGCTACAGCACCACCGCATCCCTGATACAGATAATCGGTCTAAATAATGGATGGATGATGATAATTTAATAAGGCCGTGTTTCTACCAACACGGCAGAACTGTTGGTTAAAACGTTGCTTTATTAAATTATCATTTGGGAGCAAATTATTCAGTGTGCAAACTATTTCAGTTTTATGCTGCTTTGGTCCGTCACCTGATCTCCACCATGTTGATTTTATAGATATCAACTCTCTCAACTCATTTACAATTCAGTGTTCGTGCAAATTCAGTCCACACCACTAACAAAAAACTGCAATCTACTCACCGTCCACTTCTGCAGTCAGTCCTTTGATGGATGCTATCCAGGAAAACAGTCACAGAGACACACACACAAACACACGGAAAAAAAAAAAATCAGCTTTCATTCAACTGATCTTGGTAAAAAAAAAACATCACATAGATTGTTCGGCTTTGATCAAATACTGATTAGCTTTTACCTCCTGGGACAGTTTCAAATTCTGCCAACTCCTGGGTAAAACTTGTCAAGCAGGATTCATGCAACATGATCTGTTCCACAAGGGCGTTGAGAAGGGTGAACTTCCTGTCTCTCCCACGGAGCTGTGAAAGCTGAGGATGGAGAGAGAATACACCAAGGTCTGATCAATCATGGCATTGTAGCGAATCTCCTACCACAGATCATAGAAATAATAGATTTTATGTTTACCTTTGAGTGATTCAGTGATACTTTTTTATTCAAGGTCAGCCAAGGAGTAAAATTTTCAGCCCACCGATTCAGTTTACACTGATTTGTGTATTTCAATAAATGTGCTGTTCCAAAAGGTTTGATATTCATTTTGAATTCACTTGACTATTTTTATAATCATATTCAGTATTAGTCAAATATGAAAACATAATGAATTTGAAATTGGCACTTTTTCCCCTGAGCATTCCGCTTTACAGTGTAATTTTGACCTTTGAACCAACATTTTAATACAGCCCCTTTATTCCTAAACCTCAATTAGGTGACTAACGCTGACTTTATTTTCATTTAAATAAATCTGTTCTACTGAAAATAATATCTAACCGAGGAAACAATTCACTACACAATGTAACCTTTTAGAAAGTTTGTAGAATTGGTTGAACACTGCCAAAGTTCCAAAACTTGAGGATCAATCCAAAATAAATGCACCAATCCCATCCCATCCCACCCATGTGTCCTGGACTCATATTGAGGGCGGCACCTTAAAGAGACTCTGCCTAAAAAAGCTTGTTTTCACTCAGTGTGAGAAGCAGTGCAGCAGCAAGGCAGAGTGGAGGTGGATCAGTCTGTTTATCTGAGTTTTCAGATGAAACCTGTGCAAAATAGATCTCTAAATAAAAACAAGAGCACAGAAGTTAACAGGCAAAACACAAATACAGAGTAACTGTGCCTTGAATAAATAATTCAGTGTAACGTCCTATTATAATAAATGACTGCAGTAATGGTAATAGAGATAGAATGAGTGTTGATTGGGTAAAAAAAATCTATACGGCCAACCTCAGAGTACTATAACACACACACACCAAGTACTGATGCTCAAATGCAAACAACCACAACAATTGAAAAAGATCTCAAATAAGCTCAGTCCATTTTTCTCAGAAACAGCCATTAATTTGACAAGGGTCTGTATCAAACAACAGCACTTTTCTCTTCTCAATTAAACCCTAAAACACCTCCTGGGGAATAGGAGGCCTCTGCTTCATTAAAAGGAACCGAGGACATTTTACCGCTCTGCCAAGAACAACGGCCCCTTAAACCCTCCCTATAGCCGGTCCAACACACAAAACAAAGTTCAAACTAAGTTTAGAGGAAAGCAGAAACCACAGACAACAATAAAAAGTATATATACAGCCAAATATTGAATCGTGAGGTTTCACTCAGGGAGGTAAAAACCACCTGACTGCATGCAGAGATCAGGCCGAGCCGTGAGATGTGGCAGGAACCTACGTGAACCCGCGTGAGACGCTCTGCTTTGTGTATCAATGAGCTTCTTATTAGCCTAGCGCTGCGCCCTCAATCACAGGTCAGAAGGCAGCGGCGGTCATACTTTAGTTAAGGAGGCGAGTCGGAATCCCTTGGCCTTTTCCTTGCCGGCGTTCTCGTTGAGGTAATTGCCGATGGCGAGGAGGTACTCCAGCACGGATACAAATGACCTGGAGGTGTACAGCTGCGTGCACATGCCGATCTTCTGGTTAATCAGCTGAAAGACAAACACAGGGGCACAGAGCAAAGTCACTTTTTGCAAACTGGCGCTTTCTTCTGCTGCTTCACACAACAATTTTGTCAAATCAGAGGGGAGGATACGCGTGAGCCCTGCTGGGGGATTTGTGCTGAGCCAGTGATGACAAAAATAGCTTTTGCCTTCAGTGTTTCACTGTAGTAAGGTGAACAACAGCTATCCTTCAGCCTCTAGTTTGACATAAAATTAATAATCAGGGCTATTAGTGTTATCAGGCTGAAGTACTGATTGTACTTTGCACGCTATGTTACGATATTACAGCGTTTCTGAATACATTAAGCCACTAAAATCGCACTTCCGTTGTTATTGGAGTTGGACAAACAAAAAAAGAATACAAACATCCATAAACGGGCGTAGAGTCTGCTTCCCTGCTTTAATATCCGTGTTATGGTTTGGATCAGCCCATTAAGCCATATTACCTGCTTCGTTTTGTAAGCTAAGCTTTAAGTATTATTGAATCCACCGAGCAGGTTAAACTATTATTTGCATTGGTTTAATTGTCCAGTTGTTAGGGGGATTACTTAAAAAATAAGGAGATACTGGGATTAGCAGGTTGGCCACCATGCAGGGAAGACCTCGTTAAATTTAGGCTGAGATCCAGGTGTGATCTGGTGTAAGAATCCAGAACAGGAGGACTGAAAAGTGAAGAAGAAGAAGAAGAAGCTGATGCTGATGAGCACGGAGCATACAGTTTTGACGTATCTTCAATCGTACCATGGCAGTCTAGGTTATAACCTGTTAAATTTCATTCCTGAGAGCTGTAACTGCTGGAATGTTGGGGTTTGGTGGAGGCATGTGTTGCTACTAACCACACAAAAACAACAAAACTGCTGCCTTTGAACTGCTGCACCACATGTCTGCACGCTGGGCACAATAAACAGTTTAGACAAGGAAACAGGTCCACAATGCAGACTTAAATCTGTTATTCTGCCGTCGAAGCAGCACCAACAAAGCACACCACAGGTGAGAAACATTCCCCAGGTGGCGACTTTTCTATCCTCAAACCCTGTCAGGTGGCAAGTAAATCCTCCTTAATGTTCAGGGTTTAAGATGACTGTTGTTCCAGAGAATCTAAGGATTTGTGCTATTCTGCAACACTCTCTCTAAGTTTGAATGCATAGTACTACGAGGCAGTAACACCATCAGATGTCCCTTATTTTAAATCTGGGCAAACTTTCCACAGAGAGACAGAAACATCTGGAAGAAAAAGAATTTACATTTACATTTCAGTCAAAATAACATTTCCTTATTGTGTCATCCAGCCAGCATACAAAGCACTGTCTCTGTATTGTAGACGCTGAAAAATGCCTGCCATGCACCGTGGTTTACAGTGCCATCATTCCTCTACGCAGCTTCTCTTTATTGTCAGACAGTCAGCAGACAGGAGATTAGGACTCAAGCAATGATGCTGAAAGAAACGGAAGCACGAGAGAAACGCATAATTCTCTTTTAAAGGATGCTGCAATATCTTCACACCTTGAAACCCCCGATGGCGATAAACAACAGTCCTCCAGTGAGTTTGCATGACGGCTGCACAGTCCCACTATTGTTTGCGTCTGGCTAAAACTTGACTTTTAAGATTTATGTAAACAGGTTAGTCCGGCTGAAAATGATGCTCTCCACGCTGGACTAACACACCTGGATAATGCGGTCGGAGGTCAGACTGGTCATTCGCCCAGGAGATAAACCACACACAATAGGCCTCATTATGGCGGGCGATCGCACGTAAACAACATCTTAAATATCCTAAAATACACGGACGGATGAATAAATGCCGACGGGGGAACGCTTCAACAAAGTGGAATGTTGTGCTTCTGTTCCGACCGGCATGTTGATAGCGTGAGCTTCTTCTTTTGTACAGTTCAATACATTTAATACATTCGTACTTTGTCGGAGGAACACTTGAAGCTGAGACTTGTCATAGTTAAGAGACGACAAGAGGAGTGAACGGAATAACGAGTGAGTGAAAATAACAAAATGACTTTAGTCTGTTTTATACTGGACAATTTTACAAGATGACAACGACGAGACACACATGCTGTATATACTGTACGTTTGTCAATTTCAGGCTACACTCCTGTATTGAACTCCAGTATATGTGCTCACAGTAGTCGTACACACAACCAGATATTATGGATCGCTGTAATCGTTAATCGATCTGTGGAACAGCCTGTCGAAAACAGACAGCTCAACTAGATTGTTTCAGATTCATACAAAGTTTTTATTCATTTAAAACACTTGCACGTAACTTGATGAGGTTAGAGCTTTCAGTAATTGTGAAAGATGATTGACTAGTTTTGAATGCACTAATTAATTCAGGTGAATTTATTGATTCTCCTGCTCCTTGCGTAATCTGGTTTTCTTTCAATTAAAGTTCAAATGTCTGGATGACAACATTTTATCACTCACTCATTTTATGACAGTTTATCTAAAACACGCCCATAAATGATCAATGATCATAACCCTTTAAGTGATTAGTGAAAACAACTAACTATATTGCATTTAGGATTCTAATGAGCATTATGACTGTAATTTTTCTTATTTAAGATTAACCTGTACTGCTGTGTGTGTCATCTCTGAATGGAGGAAGTTTTCATTTATTTTAGGATTTTTGGCAAATTGTTTGCATACGTCCTTCTAGGGACCCCATGCACAACACTGTTGAATAAAATTCCATTGATGAAATATTCCTTGTGTTCTGCGTGAAAATGCTATGTATTTTACAGCGCCTATAGAAAAATGAAAGTTCATTTGATTAACATAAATCTCTCCGTCTGTCTCAAATGAAGAGCTGTGTTTTAAAGTGTCTTGAAGGCTCTTAACCAAACAGCAAATAGAACAGACTAAAAGAAAAAGCTTTCAACTATAATTGTCAGATTGTTCCCATATTAATGTTTAAAGCTGTGGTCTGTGATGTTTTAGCATTTGCATTGCATAATAGATTTACATTTTTTGGTGTGTCATCCCGTGCTGTGTTGATTGTGGTTTTAACCTTATCAGAAACACAAAACCGACGTTAGTCACCTCGATTCACTATTTTGACTTGAATCTGTAGATGATTGAGTTTACTCACAGGCTGCAGGTCGCTCATGCTGATCGGGAGCTCTCTCAGAGTCAGCAGCAGATCCAGCTGTGTGCTGAGCCAGGGAATGTTACACATCTGTAGAAAAGATGTCAGAGTCGTAAGCTTCCTTTGTACAGGTTTGGACACGGACTGCAGTTATCCTGTCACCACACAACCTATTTCCATGTGATTATTCGGACTGATCTGAGACTCTTCTGGCGATAGAGTGGAGTGCTTGGATTCGTGCAGTTTGTTCTCACAGGCTCAGGGATCTGGTGCATGGGAAGCCCAATTTAAGTCAGGTTGAAACAGGGAGCCTGTCATCAGCCTGATTTAACAGAGAAACTGAAGACTTGACATCTTGAAACGATTGGCTGAGCTGCCTAGTTGCCCTTTGTGTTGGTACTAACCTCTAATAAATCACTCTGAGTTGTCAGACTGTCTCGCTGACGCTTGGGTACTATCTACCAAATGCCATAGGCATCTCTGTCCGACACATAGTTATGGACTCAAATGATTCAAAATCAACACCGTTTAATAGTCACCTTTTCTCTGACACTGCATTTGTCACTCTCCGTTTTAGATGTCTAATGTCTAACCTTAACAGTCGATAGAGTTAACTGTTGATACTGATAACATGTCAAGGTAAAAGTACTTGAAGTCTTCCAGGGCTAAAATTGCTTTCACGTGTTCGTCACTGAGCCGCTGCATTTTCTCAGACACACAGCAACAATAATTGTGTGGGAAATTGTCTGTTATTAGCAATGTGTCTTCAACACATTCTACTGATGTGATTCAGCAATGCAAGGTGTAAATGAGGCCTTTCATGGCATCTGGGCTACGGGCTTCGTTTTATGCTAAACATTTATGTCACCCTCACCTGTTAATTATGAAATCCCCTATGTCTGATGTCATATATTACAGGAAACCTCTGCGAGTTCATCCTGCTCCTCGTCTATTAAAGCTTTAAGTCAGCCACACGTGAGGTCAAATAAGTGCCTGGTATGCTGGGAGGTGATAACAGGAATGTAGAGAGTTTGCCACAAAATCCACAGTGTAAATGAGGGGGCTGGCGAATGGAAATCCGGTAAATGTGTGGTGAAGAGGAGCTTCTTGTGCTGAATTTGCATTACATCCTGTTTGTGTCATGGTGTAAAATTTGAACTTCAAAGGCACTTAGAATACTTATTCTGTCAGGTTCATATTATTGTGTACCTCCATCATGTACTGGTCCACGATGTGCAGGTCGGCCACAGGTCCCTTGTGGGATTTATACATTTCTACATCCTCCATGGTTGGGACGTACCTGGAAGATAAAAGCAAACTTAGTTACACGTAGTTCTTGTTGATAATAGCAGTTTTTAGCAAGTTTTAGCTGTAATCTGTGTCAGATAATATCAAGTTCAATGGATAGATGTGGGACAAATTGTACAGTTGTGGGTCATCTTTGGTTTAAAGAGTGCTAAGAGCGCAACTTTTACGAATTATTATCCCCATTTTGGACTGGTGACGATTCTCTTATAGTCAGTAACTCCATTAATTGCCTTTTTTTCCATTAAAAAAACAGGATCACAAAAGAGTCATGTAGAAAAAGTAGTAGAAAAAGAGTTTTTTACGGAGGCCTACAATAGTCAGTGTAATAAAAATGGGGTTTCCCTGACGTGGAATAGCTTCTCCTGGCTCTTTGGTATCTCTGATCCATTCAGAGCTTTGATAAAGATTGATTCTAAAAAGCGAGAGGTCGAGACGGAGGATGCTTTTGGTTTTTTTTCCATTCGGTTGACCTCTTGAATGATCATGAGGCCCTCATGTGAGTTTTTCAGACTGGATCATATCCTACTAGCTTGATTTCCAGTGGCCCACAGGAATGCAGGTGATTAAAAGCCAAGTAACGCTTGATGGTCCTTGTCAGTTCCGATAAAGCAGCAAGAAGCTGATGGGGAAAGCCATTTACTGGCTCGCGGTGAATCTGATCCCTGCTCCTCTTGATTTTGGACTTCCTCCTCCTGTCATTTCAGCACATTCTGACCTCAGACCATTTGTTCACTTTTTCATGAGCCAGGCTGCGTGCCACTGGAGTAGCACCAGTCATTAATAATGCAACAGCTGTTGGAATGGTTCTTTCGAGATTGTATTCTGAAGGTCCATGCCGTGGAGCATTAAAATATATATTACGTTTTCATAGAGTAAATATATTCCTCCTCGTGCTACATTAGATCACCTCCTCCTGCCGGGAGGTCATCCTCCAAAGATAGCAAGTAAACCACAGGTAAGAATCGGAAAACATTTTACCCACTTCCGGTGTTATATTCCTGGGGGCATGTCAATAGTTTCCATCGCTGCAAATAACCCGAGATAAAATTTTTATTAGTAAGCTGCCGTGGTAAAAGGCTCTAGCATCTTTAGTATTAAAACGCTGTGAAGCTACATCTTCCATTAACTGGTAAATCTTTGTCCAGGGTGTAGTATGCAGTCGTAACCCTCGCTGCAACCGAGCCGTGGAGTTTGTCAGCAGCTTTGTGTGGCAAACATCGTTCAACTCTCGCCGTGCGGAGCACAGATCAGGAGAATGGTTGGGAACAAAGTCGTACCTCCTGAGAGAGGCGATCTGCTCGTCAGACAGGCCTCCATCATCCTCACTGATGATGAAGAGTTTATCCTTCAGCTCATCCGGCTGGACTGCGAAGCTTTTAAGGAAAATATCTACGGGAAGAATAGATGAAAAAAGAAAAAAAAAAGTCAACACATTCAGTTGTACATGAATGATTTTCTTGTGACAAAAAGACTTTTTAGCCTGTGATGAATTGACTCAGAAACGGCTTCGAAGACAAAAATTCCTGCGCTTAATTACTTTCTCTAAAATGCCCTGGAGAAATCTGCGAATTTGCAGTCTATTAAGTCAAAGTTAATGTGATACTTTATGTTTTATAGGGTAAAAACCTCTGCGAACTCAGAAGCACCATTTATTAGGAGACTGCTAGGATCAATTCATTAAACCCGTGATGGATTTTATTTAACAGAGGAAATAGTGTTTGTGATATATCTGTGAAGCAACGTTCTGTTTGTGAAGTGTCAGTGCTACTCTGTCATGCTCTCTATTTTGTCCACAGTGAATTTCTGCATCTCAAGGTTAGGGAACAGTCAAGTTTCTCGTTCATTTTATTTTTGGATGCTGCCATACATGCCAAAAACAATGTGGAACATGTGTTACGCATTCACTCCTCCCATCCAAACCAATGCCTACAGATTGTTGAAGAAATTTGGATACCTGTGAAACACATTTACTGCAATCATCACCCATACGTGCATTTCTAAGCCCATTGCGTTGGTTTACTCGCCTCTTTACTGTAAAGTGCAGTCTTACCTATTATAATCAGCCTCATTTCCAGCAGTGGAAACAGCTGTTTCCATGAAAATATTTGGAATACGCCACCTGCAACTGTAAATGTTTTTGTGCTTTTGTCAAATGCCCACACCGAAGGGTGCCATCAACAAGTTCCATCCCTCTCCATCCTCTCCAGACTATGCTAGACCCTTTGTGGACTTGTTGCCACACCGTCCCATGATACAACAAACTGCACCATACCCTCCTTTCTGGACTATCTTGGCCCTTCTTGGACGTGGTTCTCTTGTCAGTGCCCATTAAAAACAAAAGAACACATTAGTAAATAAAACAAGATATTCTCAAAAAAATCTCACAGTATAATCTGTTCCATGCCAACAGAAGGACTTTGATATATGAACCGAACCTAACCAAGATAGTTAACCAACAGAAATAGCAGCAACAAAATTCCAGTATGGCTCCTTTAAAAGTGGTCCAATCAGCCAGAATAACTGAAAACGTTAGTGTGAGTGTGTGCGTGTGTGTGTGGGTGTGGGTGCGTGACTGGGCATCTACATAATTATTCCCCAGGTCTGCAGGTCTGATCCTTCTTCAGGATCACAGAGGCTATAATGTCACACTTTCAAACGTAGGTATAAAATAGTGTGAGCTCTTAGTGTCCTTCTGAGTACGAGTCAGACTCATCTTAGCTAAAAACACAAGCGCAAGCCTTTTGTTGACTGGCACGCTGATAAACCGGGCATCGCCCTGGCAAATTAGAGAATCGAGATGAAGCGTGCGTCCCACTGAGCGCAGGAAGCCACAGGTGTACTTTTAATTAAAAGTTTGACCTTTTCACTCATTAAACATACAAAGTGGATCGGAGCTCTCTCTGCTAGCCTTGCCTTGATTGAGGAGTATGCACCAGGGTGCTCATTGTAAATAAGCACATTATTCAGATGCATAAACTTGCATAAACACACTGACTCTCAAAGGTCATTTGGCACAACTTGCTATATGAAGGAACACTAGCACTCCGTGTGACAGGTGGAATCACACGTAATTGTGTGCCAATGACAGCTGCAGGTGTCACAGAATCCCATCACACACACATGCACGCATAGACTTTTATCTCCTCTGTTCAGGTATAAGGAGTGCAATAAAACATGCAAGCTGCCATCATACCGCCGAAGGGCATTCATATTCCTGAGCATTTTAGATATTTTTGAACAAGTCAACAGTGCATCAGTGTCCTTAACTGTCATTAAAAACATATGAATATGGTCATTTTGAAGGGAACCACACTTACAACTGAGCTCCAGCTTCATGTCTGACATGAAACGCTCTGAGTCTGTTCATTAAACATTGATCACATGCTTGTTGTTTGGTTCACAGAGAGAGAGAGAGAGAGAGAGAGAGAGAGAGAGAGAGAGAGATCCTTCTAAATAGTTGTTTAGATCTATCTCAATCCAAGGGGAATTATTTTTATTGTGAAATCTGACCTTGGTCTGTTTTAATCTCAAAAAGGCGCTCGATGATCAAAACCTCCATCAAAGACAGATCTGAAAACTCACAGCCTTATTGATGATAACAGAGACAAAGCAAAAGAAAAAATTTCCCTTCTACTTCAGATGTCTAAAATTTTCTAACGCTTGCTGCAGAGAGACGCACGGCCTCCGCTTGACTGCAGGCTATCATCAGCCAGATCTCTCTCGCTTCACACAACCAAAGACTCCAGGTTGGGGAGCGGTAGACTTAGGATGCTGGGCTACTCTGCATCAGACAGGAAATCATGGTTGTTTGCACCCATATTCATATTTAATGAATGTCTGTTCTTTAATTGTGCTGTTATACTGATACAGAAGCCTCATATACTCGTTCATCAAACTGAGAAGGCATTAGATGAGAGGTAAAAAATGTGCCTCTTCACAATAGTTCTGCAACGGAGCCCCTAAAGTACCGAAAGATAATTATCTTGTGGGAACAACTTAATTATCTTGTGGGAACAAGATAATTATCTTGTGGCAACAAGTTAATAGGCGCATAATAAAGACACGATAGGCCTATTCTTTCAAGACCGCAGGTGTAAAATGCATTTATGTGCAGGAACAGCAACAATTTCATTGTATGACGTTGCGCGGTGAAAATAAAACTTGATTAGCTGAGTTCTCTTCATTATATGGTGGCTGTGTGCATCTGAATTCGTAAGTGACACATATAAATTTACAGTACATTATTTTGTGCGCGCAAGATAATTTACTTTTAATTCATATCCGGATCTTGAAGGGAAAAAAAGAAAGGAAAAAAATCCCTTGTCAGAACGTTAAGGGGTCCCCTACCCTGCAGGTTGCACTGCCGGTTATGGAGCTGTTTAATTAGTAACACACTGCCCCCTTCAGAAACACAGAAGGATAATGCCTGTTTCTGCTTGAAAGCCACTGTGGCTTTGTTATTGTTACAACATTCAATAAAAAAAGAGCTAAATTGCATCATTTAAATGTCCATCTTAGACTTGTTAGGCCATCTTCCTCTTGATTGGACAATTTAATTTCTGGACAGTAAAGATCCTGACCTGAGTCCTGAGCAGAACTCCTTATCACGATTTTCTATGTGGTGCCTCCCTCTAGTGGTGACCAGTGGATCTAAGGAACAAACTACTTTATTTCACTTGATCCACATGGATGTTTTGTTTTTTTTGGTTTTTTTGTTTTGTTTTTTTTATTAAGGGAATTCGGTTCATTTGAGGTTTCTGACAAAATCTCCATTATAAAATGCACAATACAGTAGTTAATATTCATATTTAACAAAAAAGACTCACTGAAGTTGTGCGCAATCTTTGCATTGAGCATAATATGGCTGGTATTACTCGATTGCTCGATTGCACCATGCTGCCCAAGATCTTTGACAGAAAATTGCTCGTACAAGCGCGCTGTGTCGAGTTCAATCCTCCTGCCACCCTCTCGAATCCAAAAGGATTTCGCAATCTGCCAAAAAATAAATGAAAACGCTATTGGGACAAATCTCAATTTGAGCAGAAATCATTGTCAACATTACAATGAAGAACAAACGGGGAAGCTCTGAATAATGTCCAATAATAATGATGCAATATTATGAAAAATGAAGTGAAACTGAATTGAAAGTGACCTTTCAATTATATTTACCAGTGTTTACATACGATATCTCCTGATAACTGAATTACTGACTGAGTAGTGACTGTATTACCTTGTCTGAGGAAACCCGGTCCCAGTGGAAAGGTTTGGTATGTATTTTTCGTTTGTTCTTCTTCGACTTGAATAATAAAGGTGGTGGGATTGGGATTCTTTGTAGCTCAGGCCGTGACTCAGCTGAAGGTTCTGGATCATGAAGGACAGATTCTGAGATAATGGAAAAGGACGTGGGGGTGGTACCTAACAGAGGTGAGGGCACAGGTGAGGTCGGTGAGGACGAGGACACAACAGGAGCAGTTGGTGACGGGGTGGGAGACAGAGGAGGAGGAGGAGGAGGAGGAGATGGAACGTGATCGGCACACTTGTCGAATGTTTGAGCTGGTTTAGCCGCTGGATCTTCACATGGAACTGAGGGATCTTTGCGGTTCGTGTTTTCACCACTGGACTCGAGATCTGGTTCTGGTTCTCTTCCTTCCTCCTGTGTGTCCTCCGTCTCCTCGGCTATGCTACATCGCTGCAAAGACTTTGGTTCTGCATGTATGGGTTGTGCAACCGTTGACTTCCTCTTCCAGTCTTTACACAGTTTGTCAATGGCCCGGATCCAAGCATCCCGCTCATTCTGGATCATCTTTGAGTTCCCAGTCTGATCTGTTACAGGCACCCGAAAGCTGTAATACATTTTTAAAAAATCTATTATTAGATACTATTAGTTGATACAGTTGTAATTATTATAAATTTAGGCTATTATTTACAGTTGTTTATCTGAAGTTACACACTAGCAAAAGCTATATTTTGCTATATTTGTGAATTTTTTAATTGTCACTCACTGGTACTCATTCTTGTGAGTGATCAGACTGAAGGTGTTGGGGCTCTGAGGTGTCTGTACATGGGTGTCACCGTCTGATAGATGAATTACAATGGACATGGGCCGTGTGGATGTCACTTCACCATCGGTGGGGCCTTGCCGGCTGACGGGTACCAGTGTTAGCTGCTCTGGATGGAGCTGGACCTCATATCTGGAACAAAAAGGACCTTGAATGGTTGGAATAGTTCCTCATCATTATCTGTGCTGTAGATTTGTGATGCAGCTCTTATATATGGTGGAATAAAGACACGTACTGCACCCATTTGAATGACGCCAGCCCTCCTTTGTGTAGTAATAAGACGCCCTCCCGAAGGCTCTTTGATTCTTGCGGCTGCTGTTGTGTTTCGTCATTGCCATCTGCGGGATGGCTGTAAATGTTGCCGTAGATTATCTGATTCACAAGCTGCATGATCTGCTCAAAAATATGGGATTTAAAAAAAAAACTGAAAGCAATACCTAGAACAGAATCCAACCAGGTTTGCAGTTGACAAGTATTCACAGAGAGATATTAAGTTTTCCTCCTCTTACAAATTGCAGAATCTATGTTATTTACTTTTATACTTGGAATGTTTCCTTTCAGTTTCATCAAGTTTCACACTAAAGATCAGGTCACCTTCTGTTTGTCTTGCAGTGACGTGGCCTCCAATTCATAATCATGGTGGTCTTTAAAGGAGATGGAGAACCTGGATCCGACTCCGTCATCACAACTCTTGACCCGAGCGAAAGCAAGCTGACGTTTGACGATGCCTTTTTCAATGCTGCACAGCAATTTTGTGTTGAAGTCAATCTGGATGGTCACAAAGGGAGAGCGAGAGTTAATCACAAATGATTAGCATATTGTCGAACGCATTAGTATGTTTTCACACTAATCCATTACATCACGCTCACCTGAAAAACTCTCTTCTGCCACCTGTAGCGACCGTGCTTGTGAACACTGAAGTTGTACTGTAAGGGTTCCTACGACCATAGCACAGATATTTCAAGGAACACATAAAACAATAGTTACTGTAATTGCTGCGTGTTTAGAATGTTTTTATGATCATGATTTCATAATTAAGGAGCAGAGCAAAACCACAATTCCTCAGTGTAAACTGAAACCAAGGGTTGATTCATTGATTAACTGACTTGGCAGGATGGGCAGCATATTAATATAATGCTGTGTAAACAGGAGTACAGGTTACAGAACGTCCTAAGCGTAAGAAAGGCTTCTGGGTGGTTGAACACATCAATACAGTTGTAAGTCGGGCAGCGCGGTAGCAGCACGGTGGCTTATTGGTTGATACTGTTGCCTCGCAGCGAGAGCGTCATGGGTTTGAGTCTCGGGGTTCCTCCGGGTGCTCTGTTTTCCCCCACCCACAAAAACACGTGTGTTAGGCTAATCACTCCAGCCATTGCCCTTATTGCCACTGGGCCGATGATATGGAGTTGGTCCCTAGGCACTAGTGTAGTGTCTCCAGGTGTGTGTGGGTGCTGTCCACTGCTCCTCATAGTTAGGATGGGTGAAATGCAGAGGAATAATTTCTCCACAGGGATCAATAAAGTACTGTTCTTTCTTTGTTATAGCAGTAAAGTAGGTCAGTTATTACTACTGTACAATTATGTCTATAAAGTGAGCAGCTCTGCTTGACCAACATTTTTAATGCTGCACTTCTACCCATCAAGAGTGATCTGTGTTGTATGGGCTGCTGCATCCCATGGATTTGGAAGAAGAGCGAGGATAGCGGATTTGTATGAAGTAATGGGATAATCACAGATAGGAGAAGATGATTCAATGAATACATATAGAGAGAGAGCGAGAGAGAGAGAGCAATAAGTAGATAGAGTAAAACATAGATGAGGATGAAACCTCACAGCAGGGATCCTGGGAATTGTAGGACCAAAAAATAGGGTTAGAGATAACAAAAAGTTGAAAGCCTTTGTTTACTTGTTGTACCTCTTCAGCCTGACTCTGCTGTCTGAGCTGCAGCCTGGCCTGGTTCAAGGCGCCATCGATGGACAACTCTCCACTCTTCACCTTTTTCATGATGCTCAGTTGCATCTCATTGCTCAGCTGAAAGTAATATAACCCAACAGGAGAAGAGTAAGAGAAGAAAACAAGAATATACAGTCTGTGTCAAGTTGCCTTTCTTTTGTGTTTTTGTTATGCTCAAAAGTACAATCCCTATGTTGACATTTTGGCATCATATGATAAGTCGGGTCACAACTAATTGACTGTAATCAACTACTTGATTTTTTTTTAAATTATCAAAGATTTGGGAATATCTTGACATTAGTTTTATAAGCTTCTATCTGCCCCCAGACCTGTTTGAGATACACAGCTTCAAAGTTTTGTAACTCTAACTTAACTGAACTCTTAAGTAGACTGAAATAATAAACATTTAAATGTCAAACTTATACATTAAAAAAAAAATAGAAAATTAACTCCAAAAGAACATAAACCAACCTTCACTGGTTACATTTATGAGGTAAACTCATTTTAACTACTAAGGTTATGACCTGATGGAAGATGAAGGACCAATGGATGATGGTCAGAGCAAGAAAAGGCCAAAAGCATCAGTTTGTGAGCATTTTACACAAAAACCAAATGAAAATGTCGTGTGTCAACATTGCAAAAAGGAGTTCCAATTTCATAAGAGCACATCTTTGATGAAGAAGCATTAAAGGCCAGTTTAACAGACACCTACGGAATAACAGTATCAAATATTGCTATGTTGACATATACTCATTATTTCTGACTATCAAAATCAGCACCTACATTTGTTTAGTCTAAGGAATATCAAACAGGCCAAATTATAAAAATTACTTTTTTTATTTCTATTCATTTTTTTTATTACTTCTATTAAATTATTTGTTGTTATTTCTATTTAACTCCTTATTGTCACTCTCACAGTAAGAAACAAACTGACGGATACACATACACAACTACAAATTTCAATAATCAATTAATAATTGAAACTATGAGTACATCAATCAGTTACCAAATATATCACAATCACCATAATTGACAAAGGCAGCGTTAATTTTCATCCACTCACTCTAAAATCATCCAATAACAAAATCTGGTGCCATGCAGTGATTTTTTGGTAAACACTGAACATCCTCTGAAAGTGTCTCCCATGGTCTTCATATTTCCTTTAATTTCAATCACCGTTGAATTGAGACACTGCAAAGCCTTCTTTAAATATCTCATTGTGTCTGCTGCTTTCATGAGTGAAGATTTGTATCTTTGTGCGAAAGAAATAACTAAGAGGGAAGTTTGGATAGAATGAGGAAGTCCAGAGATTCCCTAACTGTGATCTGAAAACAGTCTCATTTACTGCACACAGTGTGACGTGAATGAAAGAGAGAGTTCTCTCGAACCTGGAATCCAGTAACAATGTTGTTATTTACTGACTAATCTGGTGAACTGCTTATGCTGAGCTTTTGTCAGTTTCGTGACTTAATGTTGGCTTGCTGTACAGAGGGGTAAAATACTCTTTTGTGCTGGCTTAAAGGTACATACACATACACACGAAGGTTGAAATCTTACCTGTGGCAAATCCTCAGTGTGTCTGTCCATTTTGGACAGACTCTCTTTCTTCTTCGACCCTAAACTTGGCATCATAACTGGTCAGTAGTCACTCATAAATGTCCTCATTGACAGAGAGAGATCTAATACACTCAATTGGTAAAAGTTTCTGAAAAACTAAACAGATTTGTGTTCTAGCACCACCCTGTGCAAGTTCAGGTTTCAATCCTTCTAAACCAGACAAGTAAGTTTCTCCACGCCCATAGAAGAAAGTCAGGACTTTCCCGGCAGAGCAAAAGACAATTTGCATTATTGTTACATGTCTTCACATGTATGGCAGCGACTTCCCTGCTGCACTACTCCGTTCCGCCCAGAAGAGGGCACCAGGGAGCGCATTATACACCACTATTATACTGTACAAGCGGTGGACGAAAACTCGGCGGGGATTACCCCCCACAAAATTCACGGGGAATGCCGCGAACGATCAGGTGCAGCAGAAGTAAACGGACGAAACTCGGTACTTTTTTTTTTAATATGTTCTGTCGGCTGACGCCCACCAAATAAACAAATAAAAAATAACTTAATAATGTAAAAATGTGTATTCAGGATGATTGAACCTCTGAGGTAAGCACCAATGGGTCCAGCGCCCAACTTTTATTGTATTATTATTATTGTATTGTATTATTATTATTATTATTTTATTCAATATCGGGATTTTTTATCACCACTTCCTCAAGAATTATGGGATTTTGTACGATGTTTACGACATTTTTTAATGTGGTGCATTGAATAATTAAAGGGTTACTCATGTGAAAAGGTCCATTAAATTCATCCTGTGGTGGTGGTGGAAGGGGAGTCGGTAAATTCCAAGATTAAATCATCCCATATCTCCTGAGGCTGGCATATACCAATGAAACGAGGGCACGAGGAGGGGAAGAATATCAATAAGGGTAATTCTTGGGAAAGATTGGGTACAAGTTTGAATATTAGAGTTCTAGGAAATGGTCAATGAAGAGGGACGTCCTTGGCTGTAAATTCCCCCTGCGCACCGTGTGCTCCTCCTCATCATAAAGAAACCTTCAGCAATCAGCCTGACAGTTTGCGGAGAGACTACACACAACTCGGTGAGATGCAGCTGCTGCTCGTAGTGTGGGCTTTGATGGTGAGTAATCTTATTACAAATGCGTTGGGTTATGAGAAATTGAGGCGTGAAGGATGTCGATTTTTGCCATTGGTAAGAATTAATTACAAGTTATTCTGTTGTAACCCTGAATTGGTGACAGCACGTCGATTGCTGTCATCTTAATCCATGTTTGTGTCCGTTAAAATCGAATTTTCTGGTCAAAATAATAATTTTAGAATTTGCGTCGCTCAAAAATGATTTCACTTTCAGTTTCATCTTCGGTAACCCTCTGCAATAGAGGCTGGTACTCGT
>OMNV01007252.1:111353-158852 GCA_900303265.1 Brotula barbata
GGGGGGGGGGGCGGACACGAATTCAAAATGACCTCTGCAGAAATAACCTCTTGTTTAAATAAAAGTAGCGGAGATGCCGCTATTTGTCGTGATGTGAAAGAATACTAGTTGGACAGTTTGTCGAATGTTTGGGACTTTCCGTCCTGTGTGGGGCGGGGCGAGGTGGGCAACGCTACGACGCATGCGGCCGTTTCCGCCGCGTGCAGCCGTTTATTCCTTCCCTTAACTTCACTACATCACGAGCAGAAGGAGGGGAAATGAGCAATAAAATCACAGCGGGAGTCTGTCTGGTTATCCGCTGACACCGAATCGTCGTGTTCTTGTCTTTATGCATATGACCGTATATTCTTAACTCTTTAATGTATAAACGTTTTGGGATAGGGCGTTGCATATTCTTCTAGGGCACTACCTCAAACCGGAAGTGGTGTGTCAGAGAGTGGAGGAAGCCTACGCATTATATTTGTCGACACGTTAATATGATCATAATAATTCGGATACACTGTAGAAACGTTTTTCGTGGGCGATAGCTAAAATAAGACTATATAATATGTTATTTTTTATTATTTTCTTGGGACATGGGTCAGAGCTAATTAAAGGGTTATCGTTAAAAGGACTTCACTAATAGCTATAATCTCATATCAGACACAGAAATCAAAATTAATTAACTGTCATTGTTTTGGGGCAGTTTTGCTTTTGAAAGGCGGGGAGGTCAAAGAGGTCAACAAACTGACATGTAAAAGTAACATGGGCCCGAGACATAACATAGAAAAACCAGGGGCTACAGATTATTGTTTCTAAAATATTGACAGGCCACCTTTATAACATCAACAATAGGTTAAGGAAGTTATGCAGAGTAGGTGAAGAACCGAGGATAAGAGTGTCTTCTAAGTCATTCCATGCTGCTTGTGCATCACAGAAGGAGCTGCATGTTTGACAAAATTGAAGATTAGACTTTGTAGTGAAAGTGAAGTGGATAGGGAATTGTTTGAGAACAGGCAAATAAGAGTAGAACAGAAGCATCTCAGGTTCTGTGCGAAGACTTAATGTATTCTGATTAGCAAAGTCCATAAAACATATTTGTGCCTTTGGTAACCTCTTCTAGTCATGTGACCTTGTCTTAAATGTTTTGCTTGTCCATTAAGAGTCTACATAGACAGCAGTGCTACCAGCAGTCCCAAAAGTTAATGTGTGTGTGTGTGTCTCACTTGCTGTTATTGTATTGCAGGCGGTGACCGCTGCTATGCCCCTCTGTGATCTACTGACACAATATTCAGTGGGGGACCAGTGTTGCATTATGTGTGGTCCAGGTAAAGTGTTTTGGTATTAAATGTTTTCTGAATTTTAATGTAATGAAGTATATATTATTATTTTACCATATGTGAATGTGTGTAAGCAGGATATTTGTGTGTGGGACCCCTGAGACATTTAGTCATTGAGATTTCATTCACTTTACCATACAAATGTACACAGCCAGGATTCAGTCAGTATATACTGCAGTTAGGACAAATCATATGCATTTCAAATACTGTATGTGCTTTCTGCAGGGACCAGCATGTCCGCGTTGAGCACGTGTCAGGATCCTCAATGTAAGGGCTGTCGGGATGATGAGGAATATCAGGAGTCCTACACAACCAATAACAAGTGCAATCTTCAGCCCTACTGTGACCCAAGTGAGACAAATTCAAGAACATAATTCAACAAAGAAATGTCTGCTTGAATAAGCACAACTAAAAATGTGTGTCCATTCTTCCAGATAAAAACTTTGAGGTTCCTGCCGTAACGAGCACTAAAAAACGGAACAGCTGCATGTGCAAAGAGGGATACCACTGCTCCAGTAATGAGTGTATAACGTGTGTGGAACACAGAAAATGTGGACCAGGATACGGTGTTAAGTCTAAAGGTATGAGGCAAATGGACCGATAACTTGAGCCCACAAAAAAGAAATATCACCTTTTGGGACTTTTGAGGCTCCGTATGAATATGCAATTCACTAATGAGATATAAAGCTGAGGAGCCTTGCAACAGTGTCATACAGTGACTTACCGGTTATCACAATTTGCTTTCAGGCAATCACACGCAGAACACTGTTTGTCAGCAATGTGCTGCTGGGACGTTTTCCAATGATACCTCTGAGGATTGTAAGAGATGGTCAAAGTAAGTATGAATCTCACAAAATGTACATCTGATCTCATCATTCTTATAGCAATAATCAGAGGATTGTTAAGATTAAACTAGGCAATTACCCAGGTAATAAATGTCATATGCATCAAATTCCTAATTTGTCAACAAACCAAAATAATGTGATTTGACCAGAAATTGTGTTTTGGGTGGACCTTATGCATTCATTACTTTATACATTACATACATTACACATACATACATACATACATACATACATACATTACAGTATAATTTACAAAACGCTGTTATTTTTCTTCAGTAGGAGAACTCAAAAGGAAATTGTTGAAATTTTTGTGACAATGAACCACTTAAAAGCAAAAAAAAACAAACAAAACTTTGAAAACAGTTTGAAAAATCACATCTAAAGCCTGGTATCTTTGCAGTTGTGAAGATGGATTCCATATAAAGACAGATGGGACTTCCACATCTGACACCATCTGTGGTAAGTACTGCGTGGTTGCTCATAGTGAAATTACACCTCGGTGATGAGTATGAGTCACCACTGAAAAGGAAAGCTGTAAGGGCTTGCGGTCTCTGTAGTATTGACACGTTTCACCTGCAGTAATTGCTGTTTACACTGTATTTGTGTGCAAACTGTAATATGGTGTGGCCTGAGATTCTGGTTTTGAAATATTCCGTTTATGTTTAATAGACAGGTAAACGTAAACAAGAGATCTTGATATTTGTCTCTTTTTCTTTCTTGGCAGAGCAAAACACACAAAGCCATATAGGTGCCATTGTAGCAGCAGTATTAGCGGTGCTGGCTCTAGGTGGACTTCTAGGTGGAATCTACTTATGTAAAAAAAGAGGTACATTTTATATTTGTTTTTCATAACATTATTGTATTAGTTAAATTGAAATTTCATTCAAGTTTTGAATGAAATAAACTGAAGACCCTGTGTTTTTGTTTTTTTTTCTTAAGGAACATTGGACGTCCAAAAGCCAGTCTTAGAGGTAAATGTGATTATTTATTTTTTTGTCTTGTTTCATTCATCACTTCACTTACTGTTGAAACTTCACCTTTGTCCAAATTGTCCATCTTCCTTCATACACTGATTTAGATGACGAATATACAATCTCGTTCTCCGTTTTTCCCTTCTTTTTATCATTATTTTTTAAGTTTACTGGGGCCTTTAACCTCTTTCTCTATTATGTAACCACCAATGGTTTAATCTCTATAAAGTTTAATTGTGAAAAACCCAAATTTTCCACAGACACCAAGTAAGTCTGTATAAAATGATAGAATTAAACGAATTTCTATGTAATCTAAAACTTCCATATCTTAAAAAGCAAGGTTTGCTGCAGTGGATTTTAGGATCTTGTAATGTTTTTTTTTTATCATTATCTTAATGTCTTTTTTACGTGGTACACTTACATTTTAATGGGTCATTAGTGTGAAAAGGTACATTACATTTATTTAATGTACGTGAAGTAACCCTGAAGTGTTTGCCTTAGAGTGTATTCAATTACCAATAAGTTTCCCAAATTTAAGAATCTTTTATACGCTTCCAAAAGATGGTTTCCTGTGACTGATCATTTTGTTGGTATATATGAATACAGCTTTTGAGAAATGACATTTCCCAAGAACAAACCCACATTTCTAAATTTAGATAACTCGTGAAAGAGACTGAAATCTGACCAGGTTGCATTATGTACATGAAAATACACATTATATTATTGTAATTGAAAATGTAATCAGTAATTTCTGAGTTAATGCTTTGTTCTCTTTCAGCGCTACACGGAGTTGAGTCAGGATGGACCAATGCAGCCAGAGAGGATCGTTGCTGTACCAATCATAGCAAACCCAAGTGATGAATGTTCTTTAACATCTGATTTGCAGCCATCACAAGAGGAGTACAAGACTCCTGAGGAAAATGAGGATGACAACGCACGTTTAACTGAAAATGGGTATTATTTGAGACAGGAGGGTGGGAAAGAAGTCATTCTCTCCAGACAGGAATCACAAATAGTGTCCGTTGAATCAGTGGGATCTTCATTATAAAAACATAACAATAACAAATTATTGTGTAATTAATGTTATGTATCTATAGCTGGGATAGCTGAAAGGTACGGCGCACACTGCAGAGGGCGGGGTTCAAAATGAGGGCATGGTTTACAAGTCAGGACTGGTGATATGTTTATACATACAGTATTTGTATTCATTTAAAAGTTGTGAAGTTTTTGTGTCCCGTTAGTGTTTTTGCCTGCTGTTGCTTTGTCATGGTTTTGTTTTGTATGTATTGTCGGTCAAACATGCACTCGTTTACCCCATTTTACACACGTTGTCGATGTGTGCACTATTAATGGAGCATGGAAACAGCATGTGTCATAGAAGAAATAAATAGTCAAATGTCACACTCAAGTATCGCCTGAATTTTTAATCATGTCATACTCTGAAAACATAATAGATGTTGTAGTAACTTGTCTTTTCCTCTAGGGTGTGGACGTGAGTCACTGAAGTCGACTGGGAGTCCAGTTTATTGACTAGTGCCACTCTCCAACAACACAGGAAACATTAAAAAATAGTGGTTAAATAGAAATGAGGTATCTTCATAAGTGTCCAAGTCTGAAGGAACAGATATGCTTGTCCATGCTGCGCATACTTTTGTTTTCTTCCAGTTTGGTGACCAGGATAAGTCAGTATAGAGAGTGGATGGATGATACTTCATTGTATTCATCTGTTTGTCATGAGATTTGATCTCCAAAGGGGGTTCAGATGAAGCTAATCTGCCCTCAGTGTGTTCCTGTTTGTGGGGATTTGCAGCCTTGAGGTGGGAAGAGAAGCAACTGCATTTCAGGCCTTTTGCTCCCAGGGGTTTTCTCATTATCCCTGGATTAATGGAGGTACCACCCTTTGTATTTACATGGAAACCTAGGAACTGATAGTAAAGAATCCCTTACAGAATACTAATACCATATCAGGCCTGTGGCCTGCTTTCTGATCTTAGCCACAGATAAGAAAAATCATACCTGTGGGGAATTAAGTTGAAAGAAACAAGACAACTTAAAAGTTAAAGCAACTTTTATGCATGTGGAGTGCTGGAGGCAGTTTTTCGCCAGTGTCTACGGTAATGTCAGGACCCCACAGAATCGCAGCTAAAAAAAACTATTAGATTTAATACACAAGTAAATTCTTGAAATTATTTTAATACTATCAAGTGTTGTGTTCTAATAAAATATTATGATTAATAAATAAATAACACCAAAATGGATCACTGCTGTGATCTGTCAACATACAACATATTTTTATTGTAACACCATTACAAACACACTGAAAAGTGCATATTATAACAGGGCAGCTTTTGGAATATTTTCACTGTATGTCTTTGTTCAAGTAACTGAGGCTTTTTCCCCTCACATCTATAAGACAATGATGGGTACTGATAAGTGTGACAAAAACGCTTCCATTCAAACAAAATCAAACTGCTTGATATAAAACCAAGTATCAGGAAACATAACTTCATAAACTACTGATTTTAAACTTCAAATGCTTCAAGTCACTAAGATAACAGCAGCTCAACAGAACCTTTACTGCAAATAGAGAAAAAAAGATGAGATTTTCACATTCAACCACTTCAATAATACTTCACACTTAGTATCAGAAAGTCAGACATTAAACACTTGAGAAAAGCAAAAAAACGAAAACAAAATGTTAGTCACAGTGAAGCAAATCTTAGAGACAAACCAAACATTAAAGATGCATGCAAAATGAAAAACCAAGTGCAAACTGTGGCAAACTGCTGCACAAATTATCTCTCCATGGCTGAGATTCATGAGTGCTTCTCTTACATAATAACTTGAGTCATATGAAGTGAGGTGCCCTGTATTTAGTTTATCAGTGTCTCAATTTCAGCAGGATCCTCAGGGTCCATTTTCAAGATCTGCTTGTCTGTGAGAGAAAACCATGTTAGTCAAGATCAGAACAGACAAACGGAATAAACAAAAAGAAACAGAAACTTACTGAAATGGCTCTCTATTTGGTGGATGAGATCCATGCTGTGTTGGCTATCCACCATACTGACAGCAAACCCTTTTTTGCCAAAGCGGCCGGTACGGCCAATACGGTGAAGGTATGTCTCATTGTCAGCATTCCCGTTTTTGTCAATGGGTAGATCAAAGTTGACCACAATCGACACTTGCTCCACATCTATACCTGTAATCAATAGAACCACACAAGCAATTGATATTTCTACATAAATGAGAGTTTAAAAAAATGTGTGTAAAAATGTACTCTTTTACCTCTGGAGCACACATTTGTGGTCACAAGCACCTTTTCCTTGCCCTGCCTGAAACGCTCAATAACACTGGCTCTCTGCTCCACCACCATTTCCCCACTCAGCAGTGCCACCTGATGGCCCTCTGCAATAAGCTGTGCACTCAGCCAGGCAGCTGTCTTGCGAGTCTAAACAAAAGGCATTAGTTTGACCTGAAGTACTCAGACTGCATATAAAATTAGTAACAATTAAGTAGCCAAACGATGCAACAAAATATGAAAGCTTCAAATGGTACCCATGATCACTACAGGATCATGGACTGTATGAGTAGACAAAAGGGAGATGAATGTTTGATCACCAAACACTCCCCTGCTGTTTTGAATGGTCACCTCTGACAGGAATGCAACAGTTCAACAACCTCACAGTGAATACTGCAATTTGACAGTATTCAGCATCTAATTCTGCATTAGCAAATTACGGTATGGATTATCATAAAAAAACTCAGCAATATACATTCAATTGAATACTCATTAGTAATGTAATTAGCATGGCTGTTATACCACACTTACATGGCAGAAGACCACAGCTTGTGCAATGGTAAGGATTGCATACAGATTACAAAGCGCTGCAAACTTCTCCTCCTTCCGTTTGCAGACCACATAGAACTGTTTGATGGTGTCCAGGGTCTCCTCTTCACGCTTCAACTTGATGACATTTGGGTCAGGAACCACCCTCTCTGCAAACTTCCACACTGAGTCATCAAAGGTTGCAGAGAAAAGCAGCAACTGACAGTCTGCTGGAAGCAGTCTGCCTCAGTGCCAGGGGAAAAAAAGGAGAAAAACATTCACAACAAAGGATGAGAGGAGCTGAGTGATGAAGAGTCAAGATCTTTGATTTTTTTTTCTCCACTATTTATAAAGATCACAAGTTCACCTCTTGATGCGAAAGCTCTGGTCCTGATGACCCTGTGTAGATATCATCACGTCAGCCTCATCCAGCACAAACACAGAAATCTTCTTGGGGTCAATCACCTTGAACTTAACACACCAATCCAGAAGTGTGCCTGGTGTTCCTATGACAATTTGTTCCTGCAGCTTTGTGCCCCGCTCCACTTGACAGAATACAGAAAGTCATTTACTAATATAACAACACAAACCCATCTACAGCTCAAATGGCAGCCAGTACCATTTGGCGGCAGATTCCCGAGGTTCTTACCTCCACTGCCCCGAATGGCGTATGCCACTTTCACATCAGGACAAAATTTTCCCATTTGCTCAATTACTTGACCAATCTGCAGAGCAAGCTCGTATGTTGGTGAAATGCAAAGACACTGGAGGAGGAAAGACACATTTTTGTTAGTATCTAAAGGCCTACATTTACACTGACTGGTTTTCTATTTCAGGGTTTGCCTACCTGAGTCCATTTATTAGCTGGGTTTACATGGCTGAGCATGGCCAGGGAAAAGGCAGCAGTTTTACCTGTGCCAGACTGTGACTGGGCAATCAGATTCTGGGGTCTGGTACCGGAGAATACATACATATTAGAATAAGGCACATTCTTGAGGTAGCCATTGCATACTAACATTTTTTTATTATTACTATTTAACTCATTATGATCATACACGACTGATTTGGGCGTCAGGTGAATTTCAGCCTGATCAGAAGTTGTTTATCATGCAGTGTTATGGTGCTCTGAGTGTGCAATCAATTGTCAGACTGTTCATCAATCTGGCCACAAACATGGAGAAACACAGAAATTTAGATTTTTTTTCATCATTCCCCCCACACACATACAGTGGCATGTATAGTGTGCACATAGAAACTGAAGGCTTTGAATGATTGAACAAAATGTGCACAATTACTACAACTACCTTGTCTGCCCAACCTAAAGAGATGCATGTGCAATTGTAGATTTTTGGAAAAGCAGCTTTTTATGTGTATCATAAGTTAAATTCACAATGTAGTAAAAGATACTACAATTCACAAGGTTAAAGAATGGTCCGACAAAAACAAAACAGAGCAAAAAAACTGGACTCACGGCTGTGCCAGCATCATGGGCAAAGCATTCTCCTGGATTCTGGAGGGTCTGTTGAAACCCATGGTGTACACGCCTTTGAGAAGCTCGGGTTTTCTGTTGAACATCAAAATAATGTGGATTAATCATAAACCATCTGTGGCAAAATATGTTTAACTTGAGTTTGATAACATAAATACGAAACAGCATTCATATCACTGATAGCTAGATGGCGGTAAACAACATGCTTTATACTATTAGAGAAAGCAATGTAACTTGTTTTTATTACTACAAAGAGCAAGATGAGAAGCAATGGTGGTGAGCAATAAGGAGGGCACCTGCTTAGGTTGTGCTGCCCTCAGGCACAGAAGATAACACTAAGAGAGCAGGCACCATTAGTTACAGGAATAATGAAGCATTACGACACTGGTCATGAGAAACTAAACTAATTGTGTCAGGCAGAGATGTGAAAATCTTTAGAAGTTTCCGGAGGAGTGGGCTTACTGTTAGAACCATAAAAGGAGGAGTATATATGACAATAAATCTGAATGTTCATTTGAAGATTGTTCAGTTACTTCATGAACCTGACCCACTTGTAAAATGTTAGCAAGCAAAGCTAAAATATATAATAAACTCTACTTGATTTGTCTGCATTATGTCGTTGAGGATAATTGAGGAGTGTGGTAGGGACCGTGAAGACATCTGGTCCAACTGAAGGTTTATCTCCCAAACACCTCTTGAAGCATCTCTGCAGTATCATCACTAAAAACCAGGGTATGACAGCAAGTCAGTGTTTTAGGCCTCGTTTCCCTTGTGGACTCACAGTCTCAGCTCTTCAAACGTCTTCACGGAGTAGAGAGGAGACGTCGGGTCCCTTTGCAGAACCTCCACCTGGTCTCCGCTCCGAACCAGACTGCGGCGGAGAAGTTTGTTCAACAACGACTGCTCAGCCGAATTAATCTTCTTGTCCCCGTCATCTGTCCTGTCGCTTTGGTCCAGTTTGTCCTCATATCCTCCCCACTTCCCACTGTCAGGCACAAAGTTTCCTAGACGAGGATGAGAAAATTAACCAAGAACACCAAACGCCATTTTAATGGCTAACGTTGAAGTAATTAGGGAAATAATGTACCTACCGTTTATATCGTTCACCATGACTCTACCACTCAGTCGATGCAGTTTCGACGAGGACGTGGTCTGGTGGAAGAAAGTTAAGTTTTATTCGTTAATATGTTGAATAATTGTGAAATACTTTAAGTTTGCTAGGATGTCATGTTAGCTGTAATAGCCAATTAGCTAATTGGCTTACGTTTGCGTCAACTTTTGCAGCTCAGTTTCACTTCCAAACGCACCTTTACACTTGCAGTTGTAACTTCTTGAACCTTAGTCGACTGCGAGGATTCCCCAAACATTTTTCAGCCGTAATTAATTATGTTTTTAGTTTTAGTTTTGGCAACTTTATCACAGTTTTAAATTGACGCGACCGTGAAGAGAGGGTGTGGCGCTGCTATCGTGGTACCTTTTTCAAAATGGAAATGTCATATTTGTAAACTTAAATCCACAGAAGCAGTTAAAATATAAATAAGTATGTACTTTTTCTACAATCAGTCCAACAATATTGAGAGCATAATCCCAAAATGTTTGGGAGACTTGTTGATATGTTGTTATTATTGTTCAACACTTTAAAAGTCGCCCGTTTACACTATTCTTAGCAGTTTCAAGGGAGAGGGGAGAATTTACGAGTGACAATTGAACGCACCAGAGTAACCCATCCAGACGTACACGCCCAAATGAAAGGTAAAATAATGATAGCAGACTACACGGTCTGTCATACTGCACTTTCTCTCTGCAAATTGACTAGTTGTGCATTTTGATATTAATATATTTTCAGACGTGACTAAATGTGTCATGGTCTCCTCAACAACACAGCCACTTCACGCCGAGCACTTTTATTTAAATATTAATTAATAATTTCTCATTCTCTAAACACACCGTGTCAATTGTTCTTGCACATGGCAAATTGTTTGTTGTTAAGTACAGTAGACTGCTTTGAACTACGAATGTGCAATATAAAACAGTAAAACACGTCGAAATATTTTTGTTGAACTTTATTTGAACAAAAATATTTTAAGCAACATATTTCTTCACCATAAGACAGAGGAAGCACATTAATTTACAAGGTGGCGGTGGAAAAATACATCTACATTTATGTACAGCAAAACGCGTATAGTCTTTGGTCTCAGTACAGGTTCGAACTTCACCAAAACTCAGGGACTTCATCAAATCCTCCATGTTTGGAAATTTGAAAATTTAAAGTGCAAAGATGCTAAAAAGGTCTCTTGGGATTTTGTGTAAAACCCATTATAGGATTTCATGAGTAGCATAAGATGCCGGGAGAAAAAGGCCATTCCTTGATGCCCAGTCAGCCCACAGTTTTCCAACCTGGGACCCGGCTGTGAGGTAACTATTGTTCACAGGTTTCTTCACTGTCTCCGAGGTGGCGGTCTCTGCCAAGGACCAGATTTTGGGTTTTGGACTGGATTGGTTGTCTTTACTTTCCAAAGCGGACTGCATGTGCTCAGAGTCATTCTTATCAACTTTCTTCACAAGTGCCAGCTCGCTCTCTCCATGCTGCTGCGGCATCTCCAAGCGCGCATCCACGGGTGTCGCGTTTTCTACGCGTTCACCACAGTCTGCGCCGTCACTCTGAGCTTCTGTTTCATCCAAGTGACATTTCTGCAAGGAACTCTCATCTTCGTCGCTCTCGCCCTCTTCCTCCTCGTCTGACTTCCCCTTCGACGCCCAGCTGACCCTATTCTCCTTCTTGAGTCTTCGCCTTGCGTTGGCGAACCAGGTGGACACCTGTGTGAGGCTCATTTTGGTGATGATGGCGAGCATGATTTTCTCGCCTTTGGTTGGATACGGATTCTTCAGGTGCTCGTTCAGCCAGGCCTTCAGCGCGCCTGTGCTCTCTCTGGTGGCCGCTTTGGCGATCCTCCCGGGATCCTCTGGTGCTCCGGGTCGGTACGGCGGGTAGAAAGGCCCACCACGGGCCAGGAGTGCGTGATGGTAGGGTGAGGCGGCCTTCAGGTCGAAACCGTTGCCCTGGAAAAAAGAGAAGGAACTTAGAGCGTGCAGGACAACTTGTCTGTGCGTAATTACGCACGGGGAATCATACTGGAACAAATCACACAAACTTTTGCAAACTTTTAGATTTAATCTACTGATGCAAATTTACAATGTAAAATGATATCAAAGAAAACGTCACGATTGTCAGAAAGTTGGAACATTTCCTAATTTACAGACATTTTAAAGAGCACAACTCACCATGTGTGTGACGGGCCTGTGGTGTGGATAGGGGATGAAGTTGTACCCCTGTAGTCCTGAGTAAGTTAAGGGCCCTACGGCTGCAATAGCTGCCAGATGTTGAGCTTGTTGCTGTTGCACACCTGGCGGACATCCAAGCACCGGTATCTGGTATCCTGTCGGCATGTTGATGTTTCGCTCCAAGAAGAAGTTTCCAAATCCACTTTGTGACGCGGGCATCTTCCTTGTGTCCCAGTGTTTGTGGTTGGAGTGGCGATCGCGCCGCCTCGACGCATTTATACACACAGCTGCCAGCGTGTGCGTGGAGGGGGAGGTCCCTGTGGTATTGACTGACAGATACGTTCAAAAGACCTCCAGCTTTCACTGGAGACAAATCCCATCAAAGCAGCCCTCCGCTGTTCCTTTTAACGTTTTCCTAAGAGGCTGAATATGTGCTACTTTTCGCAAGTCATTTCTGGAGAGGTTTGAAGTTTCGATGCAAATTCGAACAAAGTCAAGGATTTATGGAGACCAGGCAACAAAAACGTATTCTCGCTCCATTTATAACCTCTGTTGCGTTACACGGTGTAAACCTTTCTAAAGTTTGTATGTTATTGTTAACTGTGCATTTGTTAAATATAAGTTAGCACAACCACTCCACTGTCGGTTGTAAATTCTCGAAAAACAAAAGTAAAGAAAAAGTAGTTTTCAGTTTTTTATTGTCATTAATTTACTTAAAATCCACGACACGGATTCACACACCCATCTTTAGTTGTTGATTTGTGTGTTATTCAGCACTTTTCATGTCTAGCGCACTAATCGGCGTAAATAAATGACCTGAATTCACTTAACAACATCATGTCAGTCTGTGTTCCTCTGACACCTCCGCGCCTTTTCAGCTTTGGTTTTGTGAATTGAATTAACAACTTTGATAGTAAACCACGCTAATAAACAAACCAAACAGGATTTTTTTTTTTTATCTCAGCGGAAATCCTACAAGTGTCACGGGATCCTTAAGTTTAATTCGCACACTCGCCAGAGTAACAAAATAACTTCTATTAAGATGCTCTCTCAAAGAAATACATTAAACAATTCCGAATATAATGCAAAATCCCTCCAAGCTATATGTTTTGATTTGTTAATTTATTGACTGAATCATAACAAACTGCCCTTTACGCGTCGGATGGTTTTGTTTTGACTAAAGCGCAGCGTTTCAATGGCCCCAATTAAACGAGGTTAAGCGAAACAGGTGTCGACTAATGTATATGATAATTGTGCGATAACAGATGCTAATGTCTGTGTGTGTGTGAGGGGGGTTGTTGAAGATAAGAGAAGGAGATTACACTTCTTACTCTTCAAAAGAAGCACCGTGTCTATGTTCAAAGAAGCACCTCTGTTATCTTGCATAATTGTAATTATTACATTACCAGTAGTGATGTATGTAGTGGTGATAAGAGCAGTGATGGTTTAGTCACTCATACATCATGCACACACAACACACACACATATATATATATATTGTATATATAGAAACACATGGTAAGCCATATAAATAATACAATCCTTAAATTTTTCTATTTGGCAAAATCTGCACAATGCTTGCATAACAGCATGTTAAAATATTGTAAAATTATATAATGTTAAATCAACTCATTGTAATATTACACTTGAGTTTATCTCAATTTATGTCAAATATATCTTCGTTTTATATATTTTGCCTCATCGGGTCAGTTTTATTATTCACACAACGTTTTGTAGGATCCATGTTTTTCTTGATCATTTTAGGTTATTGGCTTAAGTATGAATCTGTAAACGTACTTCAATTTGAATTCATTTTGTTTTTACAAAATTCCTTTGAACTGTGGGAAAAAATATATAACAAATGATGTCACATGACATGACGTCTGTAATCTACAGGTTATCTAAAAGAGGGGATGTGCTCCTCTCCAAGTTCATGATTGTGCTTCCTAACAAGTAAATTGTTGTGTATGTAGGAATTTACACTAAAACTAATATTATCCAAAAATGCACATGTCACATAAACATGTCACTGATTTATCGATGATGGTCACACTTAACCTGTAACTGTCTAACAGGAAATCAATACACATTTTGGGATTGCAGGAAATTCTTTGACGATAGTGTGAAAACGTATATCTTTCAAATGAGTTATGTTATTATGAATTAATTTCAAAATTTGAAAATTGCAAATATCACAAGTAATTGTGAAGAAGAAAAATAGCAATTCACGAAGAGGTCAAATTTTGTGTGTATTAGTGTTTGTCTCTGTCTATCTGTCTGTGTGTGTGGGTGAGAGAGATGTTGGTGGTATGAGTATCAATATTCAAATGAACATATTGAGAGTCCCAAAGCTCTCTCTCTCACTCTTTCTCTCTCTCTCTCTCTCTCTCTCTCTTTCTCTCTCTCTCTCTCTCTCTCTCTCTTTCTCAGAGTCCTAGGTGGAAGATGGAATTTATTTGGGTGGGGTCTGCAGTGCCTAAAGCTAATTTGTACAGGCACAACAAAGGGATGAGTGGGGTGCAGAGAGCAGCAGGCTTATGGAATCAGTAGTCTCCATCTCACAACACAAACAGCTCTGGGCAGCAGTCTTTGTCCCGCGTGTGGAGCTCCTTTTCATTCTCTTCCTCTTTTAGCTGATCTGGTACAATGCAGGTGTTGGTCTTGCTCTGACAGGTCGAGTTTGCCCTATTTGCTTTTAGGATGTCAGTCGTTTACAGAAGAGAAAAGTCACCAAATGGAAGACGATTGTCCTCAGTCCCCGATGAGATGCCACATGAGATTGCACAGAGGATAAAATGATCTCTACCACCCCCCCGCCCCCGCCTATGATAACATCTGGCTCTTCTGTATTGATACCGCACACTCGTCTTCCTTTATACATTCTGTGCACGTTTTATACATCCTGTGCACGTTTTATACATCCTGTGCACGTTTTATACATCCTGTGCACATTCTACATCATGATTCCCAAATTCCTGGTTTGGGAGAAAATACAGGCGGACATTGTAAGTGGCTAATGAGCTGGTCAGGACAATAGGCTTAGGTGCGACCTCAATTACAGACCATCGCCTACCTGTGAGCTGACAAAGGGACTAAGCATGTAATTAGAATAACTCATAGGTAGGTGCGAACAAGACAACAAAAGCCTTGAGAGAATCCACAGAGTCCTCCACACCTATCTCTTGTTAGTTTATTTTCACTCCTGTACCAGAAGGGGAGAGAGTTGACAGAGACTCATAAAATCTGACCTGGTGAATGTATTTATATTCGTGTTAATCTATACATCATGTAAAAGTTGAATGTAACATTGAAAGAAATTGATGCCTGGGTAATTGATTTGTGTTTATAGCTGCTGAGTAGTCGTATATGATAAGTAGGTCACGTTTATTCTGCTTTTTTTACAGAGCAAGAACTATAAATCTAAATTATTCCAAAGAAAAAAAAATCTAAACAGAAATATGAGGAGAAGAATTTCCATATCTTTAAAGTAAAAAGATGGAAGAGTCAATTGACAACAAATGTGTAATAGTCTCCAACCAGAGCCCCAGTTTTCCTCCTTAATGGGATTTTCCTGGGGCAGAAACACAAATGGGGAGATGTAAGCAAAGTGTGAATGTTATCAAGCTCTCCCACCTCTTTACTATCTCACCCCCTCTTTCCAGACCCCCTTCCATTCTTTGTCCTTTGTCATTACTCTTATCAGCACCACTCTATCATTCTTTCAAAATAGTAGTGGCGCTGAAACTGCTTGCAAATGTAAGTCTGTCTTTGTTTAGGGCCGGGCAGTGGCCCGCCTGTCAGCTCCCTCCTGGGTGCATCCTGATTGACGGCCCTCCGCTGGGTGACTGACAGACGGCGTTGGTTAGTCTGCGATGGCCAGTGTGACAGCTGGTCCTGCTGCTAGTGTCTCTCGGTTGGACCCCGTGGGCCCTGTTGGGTGCTGGACCCCTAGGATCCCTCAGCGAGAGCCCTGGCCCAGTTTGCTCAAGCCCAGTCAGAGCAGCTCCCCGGTGTGCTCGTTGTTGCAGATCAGCTTGTTAGTTCGCTGCTTCTCCACCTCAGTCCAGGAGCTTTCCCGTACATATGTCGAGCATTAAACAGGCAGATCTGCCCAGGAAGCTACCGGCCCGTCGTTTATGAGTGAAACGGTCTGACAGAATGACAAGGGATCATCAAAATTGAAATGTTGCCGTGAAAAAGTACAAAAATGAATGACCAGTATCTTACATTATCTCTAACTTACCATTCCTAAGCAGCATTTTAGAACAATTAGTAAATATTTTGTAACACACTATAACAAACTGTAATGTAGATGTAAGCACTTATGACGTTTTAATCATGATAAGATTATTAAAGTGTTAATCCAAGGATTTTACACAATGCTTTCATTTTTCTGTCATTTTCTGTCTGTGCTAGGTCACTGACATTGGCTACGAACCTTTAACAGTGCAAAATTGAGGAAAGCAAAATAAAAGCGTAACAGATTTTGGGGACTCTTAAACAGAAATGTGTTGAATTATAATGATGATAATAATTTGTGAAATACCCCTTCTTATTTTTTGCTCCTTCATCTGAACCTTCCTGCATGCAGCATTCAGCCCAGTACACACATTCCAGGGTAAATTGTCATAGGAAAACATCTCTGAGGCAAAAGTTATTTGTATTTATTTAATTGGACTTCATGCAGAGTAGAGGCTTTTCTACACGTTAGCCTCAGCATTCCAGAGTCAATTCGTAGCCTATGGACCAGGTAATTATTCGGATTAATATCTCCACTTATGCTCCGTTTTAACAATGTCAGTGTCACCAAGGTTGCATCTGAATCACCCGAAAAGCATCACTTTAAAGCTGCATGACGAGAAAGATCCTTTTTTTATTGATGTTTTATTAATGCTTGTTTGTATCTCATTTCAATTTGTGTTCTAATGCTTTTTCTTCTTTTTTTTACGGAGCCTTGCTAAAATCTAACCTGACACTACAAACAAAAATTAGCTAATTAGGCTAAATATGGCAATTTTATTATCTTTAAATCAACTTTGTTGAGGTATTTTATGGCCTCTTAAAGGCCCCTTTTCACTTATAACTGGATAATGAATGATTGTTAACACACAATTTTTGCAGTTGTATTCATATTTAGAGTATCTTATAACATTTCTAAACATTACACATATTAACTATTTATAGATCCGTTACGGGAGATAGCAATTAACGCTTTTTTCTGTGAAATAATTCCATTGGGTTTCTTCGGGTTTTAGGATCTCTTACAGTTGAGCAAAGTAAAGTTCATGCATCTATTATTTCTCTCCGTAGGCTCACAGAGAGCAGCTAATGAGGTTATTGGGCATCTGTGACGTGACATCTACATTTTAGCCTATTTGTGAAACAATGGTAACAAGGAAGCCAGGGACATTGGGTTGTGTGTTTCCAACTCAAAATAACAAAGCCAAGTGGTGGCTGCTGGGAGGCTGTGCTCTCATGGAAATGAGCAACCGGACCAACAATGTAGAGCCTAATCTCTTCAGAGAGAGGAATCAGTTACACAGCAGTATGCACCCCTCAATGCTTTTCATTAGAGTCAGCGTGCTATTGAAACAGTCACTCCACCCCTTGACTGCACACCCACACACACACACACACACACAAACCTCATGTGTAGCCACAGGCCCTACTCATACATGCACTAGATACAAGGTAGCCCCCCACAACAGAAGGGTTGAAATAAGTGGGGCAGAGGGTGGTATCAGGGGGGTGAGGCCTCAAAGCATCGGATTAGAGTTAATGTGCCCTCCCTGGGTTATAATCTCTTCAGAGGGGGACTTTGTTTGAGGGGCTCGAGGGCAGTAAGATAAGTATCTATTACAGAAACTCCCTCTTATCCCCCCCAACATCCCCCCTTCAAAAATGAAGCACAAAAACACTTGCCTCTGTCCCCCTCTGTGTCGTCTGATATCCAAGACCCAAAAGCAAGTGCTGTCCTTTTCAGCTAATCAGGGATTAAGGTCTGAGGTTGTATTGAGAGTTAGAAGGATCCATATTTACTCCATCTGTAACCCCTAAGTCAGGTAGTTAAAAGTAAGATTAAAGGAAGTTTAAAAAACTTGGAAGAGGTATTATCCAAAATTCTGCTACCATATCCTGAGTAATTTGTGTGACATTTGTAGAACATTCCAGTGTATCACTAAAATAGGCACACACATATACTAAAAATAATCTGAGTTACATAAATTGAGGATACCAGTTTAATACTTTGATAGAAAAGACAGTTTATTATCAAAATAGCTTATCATTATATAAATACGGTGCGAGATATGATGGAGGCAGGTTCTTTAAATCATTGTTTTAGCCAGAATTAAAAACAGTAACTGGTAGAATGGCACTGCATTCGGATCAAATAGTTAACCAAAGCATGATCCACAACAAATTAAAAAAAAGGTCAACATTAACAAGAGCCAGAAAAATATTAAATCCCTTTGACTCCATGACAGATTAGTTCAGTCAGTGAGATTCACGACATAGAAGTGCAACCAGCTGACAATCACCAGTTTGAGGTGAAGTTTTCAAAAGAATTTGAAAAAAAAAGACAAGATTATTGTCATCAAAATTTTAGGCACATCAGAAAAAAAAATTACAATACCAGTTTGGCTCCTGCTCATTTGTATTCGCATTTTGTTCTGATTCTGTTTTCCTGGTTTTACGCCATTTTTAAGCAGTGACACAATTCCCTTTGACATTTTAAATATTTTAGTGTTTTTCTGCACTCTGGAATGTCTTGTTGGTTCAAAAGTTCACAATGATGGTTTTGCATTTTCTTAGCTCATTTATACAAATCATACATATTTTACAGCTTGCCAAACATTTAGCAAAGCGTAGATCAACATTTTACACATCTCGCATTCCTTCCAACTAACTGTCTTCTGTTTTTATTCCAGTATGGTAAAATTCATTTCAGATATGTAATCCATGACCATTAACCAATCTTTGGTGATTTATTTGTAAAAGTTAGGTCATTGTAATACAACTACAAGCAGAGATTGTTTTAAATACTCTTCTAAGTTGGGATGTGTTACAACTCTGCTCTGAAGTACTGCATTCCTGCTGGAAATGGAAAGTATGAACAAATAAGACTTTTGAAACCGATCGTTATACTCGCATGCATTATTACACTGTGGCATCGCTTTGAAATAAATAAACCTAAAGCAGACTAAATGTTGACTGTGATGGATTCTCTGTCTTCATTCAGAATCTGCAACCTGACTTCTGAAAATGTCAGGCTTGTAACCCCATAACTAACATTTTGCAAAATGAATTCAAAGGTAGGGTAGATAATGTTGGAGCAAGCAGGGAGTAAACAGGATTTTGAAAGTATACAACCCATAAAATCCCACCCCCTCCCTGCAGTCAAGGAATGCCCCAAAACACACGAACACGGATGACGAGTCCAGAGTGTCTGGAAAGAGGAGCACATCATAGCCAACTACAACCACTTCATGTCTCACTCATACGATGGAGTATTAGGGAAAAAAATTATCTGAGATTAGAACGTCAGAAAAAGTGTCATTCATCCTCACACACACACACACACATGCATCACTAAAAGCTGTGAAGCCTCTGATGACTCTGTGACGCTCGGATTGAGAAACTGGTCTTGCGCAGTTAGTGGACAGGCAGAGTGTCCACATGCAGACAGTTTCGGAGGTAACACGCAGGTCGGCTATCCAATCGTTTCATTTGGTTGGATGGGTTTATTTCAGGATCACTGGATCACCGGATTTTTAAGATTATCGTTTCAGAGCCTTTGATTTATTCATAGCTTTTTAAAATGATTTCTTCAAACATAGCAAATTGTGTTTCTTCAAAAAATTACCTACCCTACCTTTAAATTTAAGGGCTTCATCAAATACTTCTGTGGTAATCATAAATAACATACAAATACGTATAGTATTGATTGCACATATTCACTATTAAACACATGTGACTGTGTTAAGTGTGTGCCTATGTGTACATATACACACACAATATAATACTCATGATTCACACACATAGTTTTAAAAGATTAATGTATGAACGCTTGCACATTTGCCAAGGGGCGGATCCATGTTGAAGTGAGACTGTAAGGAACAGTCTATGTCTGTGTTTCTTTTTCAGCGCGAAAACTTTCTCGGTCTGAACGCAGGAAGGATGAGTTGATGTGGAGCCGCTCTCTCCTCCTCGATGGGGGCCAGCTCCTCAGCCGAGCCCCACTTCTTCTTCGAGTGGAACAACGACGATAATTTCTTGTTCCTGTTTCGTTCTCTGACCTGGGTCACTTGAAATTCTGGAACAGCAAACAGCAAAAGCAAAAGCCAAAGGTTATGTGGAAATTAATCTCTCCTATTCCCAGTATTGTTTGGACACAGACATGATCCATATGCAAGATCAGAGGAAAATTTTAGTTAACAGATGCACATGTTGCTCATTGCAAGGCTCAGCGCTGAGTGCTGATGCCAAACCACAAACATGAATCTAAAACAAGCACCCAAAATGTAGCTTTTAGTTTTGGTGTAGCTACTGTTGCATTTGAAATATGAACTTGAACTAAAGTATACCCTAGTTTTCAAGACCCAGTAGCCTTGTTTGACTGCTGACAGTCAGACATAGAAACACCTTCCGTGAGCCCATACAAACATGACTGCGATGTCTTAAATGTTATAGCATTATAGATAATTGTGAATAGAACCATTTGAAATTAGAGGTACTGAAGAGGTACTCACGAAGCTCGTTGTCTTCCTCTGGTGCTTCTGCTTCTTTGATGTTCAGATAATGGCAGGGAAGACAGCCGCTGTAGTCTCTTAAGGTTTCTTTAGCCCCTGATAAGAAAACACATGAAAAGTGGGAACAGGCAACAGCTGAGCCACTTCACTCACAGCTTATACCAAAAGCTTAAGGGCAAAATCCTTGATCTGAATGTAAACACAAAGCTAAGCCTACCACCTAAACCCAAAACATGAGATTGGAAACTGCTTTTAGTCTAGCATATCTTAACAATTAACGGTACACACTATATGTCTAAACGTTCACTGCCACTGTAAATGGGACTATAACATGAATTGTGATCAGCCGAGTCTTTAAGGCGTTTTACCATATGTTCCTATGAGCAGGTCAAGAATATGCCGATGCCCGTGTAATGCTGCAATGTGTAATGGTGTGTAACCCTGTAGAACAAAAGAGTCAGAAAAACAAAGACAACAAAAATTTGGAGACAAAAATCAAATATTTCTATGAGTATTCTTCAAAAAGAAACTTTGACAGTTTGAATGACACTGCAAAGTGTTGGAAAGCTTAGGAACCTACCCCCTGGAGTTTCCCAGGCCCAAAAGCAGCCAATGAAAACAGCATGAGAGAAAATATACAAATTAGCAAAGGTTATGGAAACATGAGATAATGATAAAAACATAATAGGTTGGTAATTCCCTGAAAATTGCATAGTTGTAGAGTTTGGTATGCTGACAAGCAGACGCCCTGTTTTGGGAAACAATTAACATGACATGACATGATTTATTAGCAGAGGTCTACTGCAGCCCCGCAGCACGTGCTGCTGTAATGCATTTGCACAGCTGGATCTTCATGGAGGTCACAGAGGAACATGACATCACTGAGGGCACACCGAGAAACTTTCCCTCAAACCTGCAGCCGAGAGGGTCGTGCTCTTGGTCATTACTGTCCATTAAAATCAAACAACTTGCGTCCCAGTAATCAGACCTGCTCGTGTACAATGTGTGTTCGCTGAACGTGTGGTTACTCACATGCTAGAAGAAACGACAAGAACAAGAGAAAATCCAGGTATTAGTTAAGTGATTGTATATATGATAGAAATACAGAATTCAACATGTCATGTTGTGCATTCAATTCCTCCTAGAAAGTTCAGAGGTCAGAATTATGACTTCAAATGGCCTTAATAATATGATCGAGATGGTTCAGGTTCTTGTTCTTGATGTTCCTGTTCCATCTGGGTTTCAGAAAATTCCCAATTTTTCTTCTTGTAATTACAACATTGTGGTCATGTTCATGTACCCTCATGATGTAATTTCAACATTTCTGGTTTGACTTGAACGCACCAATCGATAGGACAAAAAATTGTAAGTATGCACTTACTGATTTGGTGTTTACGTCAGCACCAGCATTGGCCACCAGAGTGGCCATCTCCTCGTTGCCATGTTTGGCTGCCCAGTGCAGAGCTGTCTGCGTAGGGAAAGGGAGAGTCGATCATCAAACTCGCCTCCACAGTACTGTTCAACTTTTGTACCATTGTCAGCCATTATAATTGCCATAGCATCATTATAGGTTGTCTAAGCTGAGCGGAGCAGGTTGAGGGCTGAGGGCCAACTGTGCACAGGGGGAATGCTGGGATGGAGAAATAGAGAGAAGGAGGGATGGTTTCCTGCCATCTAACGGGGCCTAATTACAAAACAACACAGCACTGTGCCCACAGTTGGGGGGCCCGGCCGCCTGTCATCAGGGGGAAGATTGATGATGTTAGTGTGACCCACAGAGGGTAGACCCACCCAGACATCAGCACACTACTGTCAGCACCTGACAGGGGGAAACAGGGCCCCCACTACACTACTCTTACAGATACGCCCATATGTCCGCATGCAAAGATAAGTGTGAGTGTGTGTGTTCAAAGTAATAATGGACAGACACACACAAATACAGACACATGCAAACCGTATCAACCATATCCACCTGTCTGGCTATTAAGCAGCACAGCTGTGATCTACTCTGTTTCCCTTTTCAGAATTTTCCTACATCCTCTAAGCTGTGTAATTATGGGCTATCAACAGGTGAAAGCAAAGTGTAGTAACCACATCCATCCCTGCCAAGTCTGGTCCTCCGAAAACAGTAACTATTTGAAAATGACTAATAACAGTTGTTGCATGAAAACCTTAATTTTGTTGTTTTGTCTTTTTACCTCTATCATTATTCTATTCTTGTTGTTGTTGTTGTAATTATTTTATTTATTTATTTTTTTCTGAACACATGCCATTGTGGAGATAAAGATTTTCATAATCTTCATGAAAATTTTTTGTGAGGAAAAAGAATGCAAAAATTGTGGGAATTACCAAAAATTTAAAATCTAGGGAAAAACTGTGTAATTTCCATGGTATTTTCAGCTCAATGTATGATGCTATGATGTGTCACGTTGGTTGCTTTTGATTTGACTGATTCAGGGACATTGATGTTTGTGGGAAAGGCTACCAAATTGGTGGCCTGGTTCTCATGACAGGTCCAAATTTTCCATAAACCAACTTCATGTTTTGATCATAGGAGAGGTTGCCTTTTATAACTGTAAATTAGTTAGTTAATTTAATACACATTGTATAAACTGCATTAGATTAGATTAGATTAGATTTAAACAAGTTGCACGCAGTGAAGATATTGTTACATCAGAGAACAAGTTTGTTCACAAAAAGGATCACCATGTTATCGAGGAGAAGACTCCTGTGACCAGCAAGTAACATCACTTTATGACAAAAAGAATAACTTTTATTACATTGCTGTTTGAGGACACAGTGTTATATCCTGTAATTGACGCTTTGGAAACTTTATGCCCGTAACAAAAGGTCTGTAGTAATGTGGTGGATAAAAATAATGTCATAGGATGACACTTAAATACTTCCCTTTATCTCTACCTCAAGTGACATACAGCAACATGAATCAGACTCCTTTTGTATTTGACGGTGAAGTCATGATACTCAATCTTTGCCAGTCACTGCACAACAAGCCTGTCCAACAGCTGGCTACAGATAAAAATGTTCTTGTATCAACTGAAAGGAATGGGGAAGAGATCGGTTCACCTCCTCGAGTTGTGTGTCTGTGTGACAGATTGTGATAGATGTTGTCTGGCTGGAGTATCTCCATCTCTTTTGTCTACACCCTTGTCACATTCTTAAGACAGATTGGCCAAGGGGCTCTTTGACAGGCGGCTCGACGGCTCTCCCGTTGGGCAGGAGTGATGGACGATGCCAAACAGGATGCAGCGTCTCCCCTTCCTGAGTGTCTCGTTCCTGTCCCTGCCCACTCGGGTGGCCCCCCTACCTGTCCGATCACTCAAGAACGGCTCTGTCCCTGCCACATGCTCCCCAGTGAGGGAAGTAGTGGCTAAAAGGCTGTGGCGCTAATCAACAGGAGACACAATGGCCAGTGAGCCTGACACATCTCCTGGATGTGAGGGAAGATGGAGAGGAGTGATGAGCTAATGATGTACTTACAAACTGTGGGGCAGAGGAAGTCCATCACAGCAGGAGCGACGGCCCACGTCACAAGGAGAGGAGGAAGAGAAAACGAGTGTAAGTTTTCTGAAGGTTACATGGACTTGGGTTACATGTGGGTGTTATATTGTGTATCTACAGAGAGCCATACATCGGTGTGAACAGGAAACACTTAAGTCCTTTGGGGATAAAGAAGCAAAGAGTAATCCTTTCAGTCCTGGTCAAACATTTGAGTTTGTACCGAGTATTTGGAACATCTAACATATGTTAGCTTCCATTAAGCAAACCCAGAGCAAGAGTGAAATGAAATGCAGACCCTTATTTTGAGTCTCCAGATTCTCTTGATTCTAGGTATCTCTGTACATTGTCTGTGGAAAGGCATCCACCTCTCCTGAACAGGGAAAGCCTGAAGGCTAAAGGGAACATCAAAGAGGCCTGAGGGGGATTTAGCACCTTCCCAGGGACACAACCATCATTGTTCTACAATTAATCCCAGGCTGCTCTATTACTTTCAGATTATCTTTAAGTAGGTGAAGTCTTTGTGGGGCATTAAGGCTCTCCTTAATCCCCCCGAACTCCCTACACTTCAATGGCGGCTGTGCTATCTTGTCTTGTCTTGGTGGGGATGGCAGAAGCTTGGGCCTACTCTTAGAAGGTGGTCTGCCATGGCCACAGGACAGTGTGAGAACTGTGACACAGGGGAGGGACAACAAACATGAGCTCAAATCTCTTAAGCGCACAGGGAGACAAATAAAAGGATTTGGGTTGTCAGGGGGCACAGGAGCTAAAAAGCTATCTTTCATAATCCTTTTGATAGCAGACCTTTGAAATGCATGATCTGGATGTTTTAACACAGAGTTCTCAGAATACAATTAAGGGGAAAATCTCGAAAGAGTGAGCATGTGAAAGCTGTACAAGCGAAATGAGACTAAGTTCCTGAACTAAACAATAATAGTAGATAAATCACTGCTGCAAAATTGCCATCGTAGCTCAACAAGACTAAAGATGGCAAATGAATGAGTGGTATCCAATAAACTTACCCCCTAATAAGGCCGGTCATGGTCACAGTCAGGAGTCACAGTGGTAAAAATATTTAAAAAAAAGAGATTTGAAGTCAAAACTTATGCATAAGCAACATGTTATAGTGCACAGATGCCAGATAAAATCTAATAAAAAAAAATACTCACTGAAGTGAAGTCCTGGTGTGACCCCCAAAAAAGACACAAACCAGAAAAATCATAAACATAGTTTGAAGTATTTTGTTGGATTTTAGATACTTTTATTGGACCTCTTATATTGCATCTACTAAACTCGATTTGAACATAACCTATAACTACTATTTTGGAGCTCTGTTTTGTTTCTTTGTATCTTTGTCTTGTAGTTGGTTTCTCTTCCACAGTTGACTGAAGGAAAAGAGATTTCTCTTTTCTCTCCATTTTCCCCTTAGTCTTACCCCGTTCTGTTCCTGACATTGAGCTAGTTCATGCCGCGATCCTGTTCTGAGAATTTCTGGTCCTAATTGTTTCGAATATCACATGGCTGGTTGAGTCCTTGAAAAAAGGACAGAAGGCAAAATTCCACTGCTGATTCAAGGAGCCATTTGATATTTTTACCACTCCAGCTGGAGGCAGGTATCAGTGAGAAAGTAAGAATGTCAATAGTTTGACCCTAAAAAGAGCCTGAAGTGACAATGATTATAGAAACCTACAATGACTTCAGTTTTTATAAACAAAAAACACTTTTCCGTCTTTCGTGTCACATAACGCAGCAGATCAGAGATCGGTGCTACCTTCTTGTTGGCCAACGAGGGGTCCTGCCCGAGCAGCTGAGAGAGGTCAGGGACTCGAGCACAGGCAGCTGAGTAGATCCACTCCTTCTCTATAGGATCCAGCTAGCAGGCAGGGGATGGGGTGACAACTCAGGAGATATGCTTACATATATACACTCACACACACACATAAACACACATCCTACTATCCACATCCTGTTCTGAAGTTACAGCCCTCTAATCCACTAGCAACTGAGTCATGGCCAACTGACAAAGGCAGAGAGGGACACACCCTTTAAGCTTGGTGCCACTATTTAACGGTTTTATTTGCTTAAAGGAAATAAAGACTAGCCCTGAGCACAACACAGGAAGACATACATTTTTATAAAAGACTTACAGCAACAGCAGTGGAGCCCATGCTGCTCGTACACTCCTCGTCCTGCTCCGACTCCGACTGAAAGACAGAAAATCAAAGGCTGACTGTTGCTCTGTGGTGACAATAAGCATAACTGTGATAGAGGTCAACTGCACTGTAATGTGTTACTCACACAGCATGGTCCTGCATCACACCGTACACAAAAAGACAAATACAGCCATTTTCACACGTACTTCCAGTCACACTGCTGTGATGTTTTCCAGCTGATGAGGAGTCACCGAAGGGTGCCAGACAGATAGAGAGGTAATAAGACAGCGAGACTGAGGTGACGCTTTCACACGTAAGGGGTAATGAATAACAATCCAATTAACAACCAAAAAACAACACACTTGCAGACATGTGGTTTGTCACCAATTTAGTCTAGTCGAGAGAAAAAGTTCTCGGTAGCATAGAAAAAAGTCGGCAGCTGATTTATGTGAGAGGGAGAGTGTTTTCCTGTTCTTTTTTGTCTTTTTTTGATGACTTGATTGTTCTCAGATCATACAGAGACACAATGTTAAAACACTCTGGCCTTTCATTTGTCTTGCACAAACTGTCAACCGTCACTAAGCTGAACACGAAAAGTGGAGGGATTCTATTTATATAGCCAATTCCACTCTGGCACGTCCATTTTTTCCACTCCAAGGGAGAGAAAAACATTGCTGAGGAATCAACAGAAGAGGTAGATGGTAGTTTATAACAAGTACCCTGCCAGAACTGAAGAAATAAATTGTAATTTCAGTGCTGTTGTCCTGCAGGTGAGCGGTGTAGTCAAGTAGAGTTTATTTATATAGCCCAATATGACATACAATGTGGGTTTTGCAGGCCCACACAACAGATGTCTCCCAATCCGGCCAAAGCTGCAGGAGGGGAAAGAAAATGCACAAGGATTCCAATCATGCTCTTTCCACAATTGTGTCCATGATATCTAATACTGTAGAAATCCTTTGTTCCTCTCTATGAAAACAAGTCAATTCATTTAACCCATAATACATGGGGAGCGAAATTTAAAAACATATAAAAAGTTGTGTTATTTTTATAAATTAACTCTTTGCATGAACATCATGTTTAAGGCCTGGAATGATGCACACCGCTGTTGGGACGGATGGTGGAGCATTCACAACATAAATCCAAGCTTAACTTAACTAGGCCTGATATCATTTGCTTCAAAGAGTGAGTCATCCTGCGGTTAGAAGCCTGCTACTGTAAATGACACCTGGAATTGATTTCTGTAGCCTGTTCTATGTCGGAGAGAAAGTCAGCTTTTAAAATAAAAATGGTATGCGATGCAGCAGTAAAGGATGAGGGATAGCGCCAAAGATGTGGAACTTTGTTTTTGGGACACATGGTCACAAACACCATGTGTCCTAAATACAAAGTTCAATGGTGTGACTAATACCTTAAGTAAACACACTTAATCTGATTGTGGTGATATATTAACAGTCCAACATATTTCATCTGTCCATTTTGCGGGCCATCAAGAAAAGCCTTACATCTTTCTGCAGGATGAATCTCAGTCTCTTTAATGGGCACAAACGGTTATTATCTTTCTAATGAGTTCCAACATGTTGCTGCTTAGCATAATAAAAGAGAGCTTCATTTAGATGCAGATTCTCCTCCCTCTGCCCCCACTGAGCCCACCTCCCACTCACATGTTCAACATAAATTGAACAAATTCAGGTAATTTACTTAGCACCACCTGGTGGGTAAGGAAGGAACCACGAGAAAGTAATCTCTGATCTCATGGAGAGTGTTTTTCATCCAGTGGCCCTAAAAATCAAGGCGTTATAACTTTGCTGTACAATGTCTGATAGACAATCTGAGTCATTGTGGAAGTGAATCATGGAAATTCACCCATTATTCACTAAGTGTCTGACTCAGTTTCTTAACTAGATGTACATACCTCCACCAAGGACAAACAGTCCCACAATGACTCCATCTAACGTGAGATTTAACAGGTTATTAATGAGCCACACCAACTCAAATTTGAAAGCCCATTATATCAAAACAGTACAAAATATTATATATATGGTACTGTGCAAAAGTCTTTAGGCCACCCCTATCAAACCTGGTGTAATGGACCTTTTTCTCAGCAGTTGTTCTGACAGGAAATAGTGATGAAAGTAGGACAAATACAAGTGTCAGCAATGACATTAATTAGGGTTCCACTCCATTAGATTTCAGAGCGCCTGGTTCCTGCTATTGATCAAGTAGAAAGGGAGGTCACACTAAATACTTTAGACACTTTAGCCTGTAGAAGCTGTTCTTTTCTGATTTTTGATATAGCATACACATTTCCTGTATTTTCTGGTTGTATTCTAATAAAGAGATAGATAGCATTGCTAAAACAACAAAGTTAATGGTGGCCTAAGACCTTCGCACAGTACTGTATATACAGTATATATACAGTATATACACACACACATATATAGCATTTTGACCATACTGTAGGGTTAAATTAAATGGTGTCCTTGGTGAATGGATTTGAACAAACCAATCCAATGAAAAAAGAATTTTGATACTATGACATACTGTCCAAAAGTTAAAGGGCAACATGTATAAGCAGCTATTATAGCGCCACCACCAGGCTGACGCTACCAGACTTTAATAGGTTTTTCCCTGGATCATTGAAATCTATCAATAGCACAGAGAGACAGCCAGAGAGACACGACTAAAAACAAAACTTGCTAGCTTGAGTTCATTTTATGATATGAATGAGCACCACCTTAAAATGAAATGAATCTGGTGAAAATTGTCACCTTTGAGCCCGAATCTTTGTCCAGCTCGTCCTCTCCATTGCTTTGTGCTGACGGTTCCTGCATTTCGATATCAGCAGCCTGCTGCACTGTTGGCTGCATGGTGGCTGTGCTGATTTGTTTGCCCTATGGGAGGAAACACATAAGGCACAATAAACACTGAGTTGTGCCAAATGCTAAATTGAGGCTAACACTCAGCATTCATGCTTAGCTTGGTTGCTCTTCACATCTGTGTGTGGAGAGATAACATTTACATTGCAGCTTGTCAGGAAACGTCATGTGCATGAATGCGTGAGCAGCATGAAATACATTAATCTGTAAAATCTATGCTTAAACGCTCAAATTCATCACATGAACAATATGTATGGAAGTACTTTTGGAGGATTATTGAGCATTTAACCTTTGCATCGTGTATATTATCACAGGAGTCTGCTATTATGCATAATCTTTAAGCAGCTCCACTCTTTATGTAACACACTTTAGCTTGACCATCCTATTATTCTCTCTTAGTGTAGATTTAACCCAGCAACAGAACATTTCTCTAAGCCATGAAAACCCACTCAGTTCTACAGTGTTCCTCTGTGTAAATGTCTATGCCACAGAACTGCCATTAATACGGGTTCATGCTAGCAGAGACAAAAACAAAGGCTGTCTTGTTTAGAAATCAATACCTCATTCATCTAAAGAGTAAACATGTGACTGATAGTAACTGCAAAGCTCCATTTTAGCATCCAGTGTTGATGCTGAATCAGCCAATAGAATACAATTCACCTCTTGGGTGTGGTCCCCAGTTTCTGCAGTACAACCAGGCCTCTCCTGGAGCTCCTTGTCTGTGCCCTCCCACTGCACGGTGCCAGGCATCCTGGCTGGGCTACAATATCTCTGCCTGTCTGCATCGATCCCATGATGCTCTGTGTGTCGATCTTGCAGCAGCTGCCTGTATTTCTTCTTCAGGACGAGGTACTTCTCTCCCTTGAGGCAAACAAACAATGAGCAGAAAGTTGAAAAATTCATGATATAATCCACTTCCCCTTACAAGCAAGGTTCACTACAGTTCCAATGCAGCTTTCATTAAAAAATTCTGGAAAAAATCACAAGGCTGCTTAATTTTAGTATTGCATGCAAATTATGAGTGTGACAAAACCAGTTTCTCGGATCAGGCCGACAAAACAAACTGTAAAACTGTTAGAAGTTAGAGTTCCCTGGCCCACAAACGTTTTCAAAGTAAATACCTAAGGGGGGACGCCACTAATTTCAGACTGTACATACATTTCAGTTTATTAGCCACATGGAGCGCCATTCAGCATGTAAAATACACTTGAAATATTTTGTGGTTGTAGCGCTTCCTCTGTAAAGCGATAATCATGTTGAGGATGTCGTAAGAGTCAGTTTCCTTAAATATGACCAACATAAAAAAGCTATTCATACAGTTGTTCTCACAGACTGGAAAGTGCTCTCCATGACCAAAACAAAACAAAAAGATTAAGAGTAAATTAAATCAGCCCCTTCAATAGTTTTGCAATTACATATATATATTTCATATGCAGAAATAGTTAACATGAAAGTAAAATAGATTATCAAAAATATAATACAAGTTAAAGACATTTCAGTTAGACTAGTCAACGAATAGCACCATGGCACCATTCATTTTGTAGTAGCAGTCTTAAAATTAATATGTCTGAATGTGTTTAAGGTTTAAGAACAAAGTGATCATTGGAAGGAAAATGAAAACTGAGCCCCTTGGGGACACAAACAGATGGGAAAGACCATAATAGTTTAGCTGGAATGAAAACATTTTTGGCACTGCTACATCTGCGTGTTTATGTCTCAGTGGTGAAATATGAATCCTGACTCCATGCTGGCTTAACTTTTCCCACAAAAGGTAAAAACATTTTGTCGTTTACTTACATTCTCTGACTTCACCACAGCAATTCTGTCAATGATGAGCTTGAATTCCTCTCTGTATTTAGCTGCAAGTAAAAACAGCCAATTAATAAGTCATTTCTTGTAATGTAATGTAACATCTGTGTTTCAATACCAAAAAAGTCTGCATCAGACTGTATTAGACTTTATAAAACCTTAAATGTATTATATGGAGAGGAAGAGGAAGAGGAAGACAGCATAGTGTCTGTTTACAATACTTGTGTGGCCGTTTACACTGGGATGAATGAGCGTGTTTCTGTTTCCTCACGAGGAAGGAGGTCCATTCCAAGAAACTTGTAACAGTCAAAAGTTGCAAAACGTTCACTTCAACTGAAAGAAACACTGCAAAACAGAGAGGAAAGTGGATCTCCACCAACAAAGATGCAAACAGGTCACGCTGCATCCCCAAAGGATGAAACCTGAGTCTCTTTACGCCTACAACAAGTGTATCCTGTGGGAACTAAACAAACTACAGTTGGCTCTCAGATAGACAACACCCTCATCAGATAAAGCTGGTATCTGTCTTTGTTTACACCGAGGAGCTGATATCAAGATCTGGGTATGCTATGTGACTACAAGCTGACAAGCATTGTAGTCCAATTGTTATCAAGTAGCCAGTTTGGGTGAGTAAACAGTGTGACTGGTTTTGAAATGTTCCAGATGTAGGTATTTAAGCAATGCCAAGGTGTGCAGTGGTATGCAGCTCGGGACAATTGAAGTGTTTCCGCTTCCTGGTGTGGACGGAAAGAACATTTGTAGTGAGATAGTCACATAGCTGACACTCACAACAACAGGAAATCCAAAGGAAGCAGCCACATACATCTGTCCCAACAAAGGAATTCCTTGGTTAACACTAAGAGTAGCACAGCATGCCAAGTCCAGTTATTTATTAGCCAGAGGTCTACACAAACAAGCAGGCACGCACAGACACACACAAAAAATCCAACACATTTCCCACCATGCCCCAGTTTTGCACTGATGAAAAAGCTCCTCATTAGAGGTCTTCATCCAGTCATGCATGTGGACTTAATTATGATTAAAACACGATCATCACAATTATGACACGAAAAGCTGCAACCACATGCTCTGACAGACTTTAAGTGTGTAGAAAGCATTTCCCTAATTGGACAGCCATGTCAGATGGCACTGTACCAACGCTGTGCTGTCAACAACTGCAGTGCTGACATAGCATCTGGACGCTGCATGCTGACAACTGCAACCCAAGGTCACTTTGGATAATCATTTGGGGAGGTTAAAACATGTTAATGTATCTCCATGTGTGCCAAAGGTAAAAGCACTGTAGAACAGAATCAATGAGCTCCAGATTGGTTTTCTAAGTCAATAAAACTAAGTCATCAAGCTGCAGTTAGTTGGTGACTGGGTGAGTTACGAATGTTGGAGTTATGTTTTTTGGCTTAGGTGACAAATTTAAATACCAACAACAATAAATTGGACCATGAAATGACTGACTTGAGCGATGCGACGTTGTTCACCACTGATCCACCACGCCACCGTAAGTAATCCAAACATGGCCTTTCAACATGGAGTTTACGTTGTTCTGCGTGGGTTTCCCGTTGTCAGTCTTCAGCATACTACGGCATCAAAGTGTCAGAGGCCATCACCGTGGCTTCCACGCTCTAGTTTGAACCTTCTGTGTTCGGCCCCCCTAATTTTGTCACATGACTCTCACGAAAGAGAAAGGCTGAGACAAACCTGTAATGTATGGATATAATTTTTGTATTTTTTTGTTATATCGTGTTTGTATATTGTTTGTTTTGTATATATTTGTAGCTCTTTTTATGACTTGCTCTGCATTTTGCGGTGTTTTCATGGTAATTCAAATTTATATTATTTCACTGTTAGGATTGTTCTTGTAAAAAAAAAATAAAAATGCTGGTCCCCAACCTAATCCCTTCTTTTCTACAGCTGACACAACTCATGTGTAAGTGTGCCTGTGTGGGAGAATGCACTTGACATGCCACACAACCTATGCTATGGCCAGTTGAACGTAAAAACTAACATTATTAAGTTACGTGTTGTGCCGTGCTTGGATGTGGAGGCTCACAGAGACCTTCACAGACCTTCACAGACCAAAGACATGCAGATTAGGCGACTGGGACACTCGAAATTCCCCATAGGTGTGAACGCAGAGCACGAATGAGTCTGACTGCCTTTCAGTATCTTAACACACACTCAGTATTCCGAGCATTTGCTCTTTGATTCTGACCTGTGCCATTCGCAGCATGCCATCCCTTCTCTTTCTCTGCCCCCTCCTTTCTGCCTGTCTCTCTACCGTACCTATCATAACAAAGCAAAAATGCTGAGAAACGTCATTACAAAATGTATATAAGTATATGTAAACATATGTGGTAAAAATGCCAATAATGAATAGGATCAAAATGCAGCGATATACTTTGATTAAGATGTACACACGCCTGAATAGATGAATTTACAGCCATATAATCTAGGTCTGTTACTCAATGTAAGCATAGTTAGCACTAAGTTGTATACGTGACGTTGGAAATGGACTATTTCTTACCTTAATCACAATGTAATCAACATTTTAAAGTACATGTAACCATATTGTGTGCGTGTTATTCCTGTGATAGACTGTTGACCTGTCCAAGTTAGGTGGGTGGGTAATGGATGGAGGGAACCCCTCACACACACACACACACTTAAAGATTAGACCACGCCAGGGTGAAGTGAAACACATGGTAAAAACATCTTTCTGTGCTTCAATCATTAGGCTCAGAATGAGACTCTCTGGAAATCTCCTTAAGACCTCCTACAGGTCTAAAATACCCAGTTTGAGAACCACTGGATAGGCAGTAGGAGACTATCTGAGCCAATGGGCCTTTGAGTGCAAGTGGTGTGGGTCCACATTCTGCTAAAACTTGGCCTGGGGAGGAAATGACACAATTCCTGTAGAAACTATATCTGTGTGGAGGCTTTTAACGCAAACCAGATGTCAGTTTTGTAACACAGAACAACAGTGGGACATTCACACAAAAACACGACGGTGCGTTCGAATCCTAGAGGACGAAATGTAAGAAACGTTGAGTCATTTTCATCCCTGTAACTAGTCATGAAGGCTGTAGCAACGACCACACTTTCATATTTTCGGGTTTATAATTTCATCTTCTTGGCTACTTACCACGTAACTGCAAGTCACTGTGGCCAATAAAAGGCTTAAATGTCTTCAGTATGTCAGCGTTTTTCACTTTGCCTGAATTTCCTCCGGCAGAGTAGAAATAATCCAGCAACGACTCCTCACTGACATCACTCATCATCACCGCCGGCGTTAATATCGTCTCTGTCGTACCTGGCTCGGTATTTAAAGCTAATTATCTTGATATTAGATCTATTTTACGCAGGCATAATGTCGTCCTCCTGGCTAATTTGGGAGAAAATGTATCGTTATAGTAGAAGTCCAACTTCACTCCACCCAGACAGCACAGCACGCTGCGCCTCCTCCGCTTAACCCTTTCCACTCTTAATATTCTTTTGCGGTTGTAACTGGAAAGTAACTGTTTTGAAACGAACTTATTTGAACTATTAAAATCTAGAATACAACATGATGTGAAATAAAACAACATAATAAGAAAAACTATTAATATAATATTCACACTCATGTTCCCCTCCCCCGACCATTAATATTAAGTAAATTAATAACGTGAAAGTGTATGTTAGTGAAAACAAAAACACCGGTAACTTTTAAAATGCAGCTAAACTCTGCCCACTTTGACACATTTCTGACGTTGATAAAAGCATATATTTTTATTTTTTTAAAATAATGGACGTTTTCGATCACTTTGCTAGCATATGCTAGCATGAATCATCAAATGCAGTCTTTAAGGTCTTCTCGCTGCAGATGCCAGCAGAGGACTTGTTTTGAATTGCACATCTCGTCAAAATGTGACACATTTGAGAAATGTTTGTGTTTTTCAAAAATTGATAACGGTGTTTTTCTTATTGTGACAGGTTGTATGCTAATGTATTCCCTATAAATGATTAGCTACACTTGGGCTGTACGCATGTACGTTTACAGTCTGGTTTTTAGAGGTTGGGCGTTCTGAGTTTATAATATGATGTAATTCAAACCTAATTCAAATAAATCAAATTAATTTTTGTATTAAATCATATATTAATACAGAAGTGCATTGCATTCATCAAAGGGAGAAGAATTGGGACGTTATCTTGTTATCACGCCTTAGTATCTTGTAATTATGAGATAAGTTTCCCGTAATTACGACTTAGTATCTTGTAATTATGACTTAGTATCTTGTAATTATGACTTAGTATCTTGTAATTACGACTTAGTATCTTGTAATTATGACTTAGTATCTTGTAATTACGACTTAGTATCTTGTAATCACGCAAAAAAGTCCCAATTTTTTTTTTCTGCGGTGAATGCAATGTGCTTACGTATATCAACACATCGGTGTCAATAATTAATATTCCTGGGATGATGTGAATATCAAGCAGGCCAACAAAATGTAGAAATTGAGAGCGTGCACTCTTTGTCATACCAGATAGAACATATTTGATTTGATATTTGCGTGATTTAGATATGAGGAAAAAAAGCACATGTGGAAGGACAAGGGATAAATGATGATGCCTGAGTGAGACCAATCAGTTTAGGTACGATGGCACATAGACCATCACATTAATTGTGTGATTGCTTTGCAAATATTAAATGTGTTGGACTTACATGTTAATCCCTGTGTCCTCCTCCTCCTCCAGGATTCCTTCTCTTTGAATGACTTTAATTTAGAAATGACTGATTTATGTTTCGTGTTCGAGGCTGCTGCTCTAAAAGACAATATTGTAATTACAGTAAGCTTCTTATCAGCTGATACAATTATTGAGGTGAGGAATTTACAGTACGGTGTTGCATGAAAGAGGGACCTTATGCTCTCACAATTTAGAAAACAACACAACTTATATGGATAAAGCAATTTGATCCTTTGACATATGTTGTGCCTTTGTGGAATGAATTTATGCCAGAGAGCAGCTGGCAATACATTTAGCACCTTGCCAAGTGTGACTGAGATAAATTAGTTTGATTGATTTTTCTCAGAGTGTGGACATGTCCCAAAACACGGCTTCAATATGTCGCAGCTTCTTCCACACCAGTGTTTTGCAGTATTTGTTGACTTACGAGGTTACGAGGTCTTCCTTTAAAGACCACATTAAATTCAGTTTATTAGTGACAGGCGACACTACTCGTCAAGGGTTTTGTAGGATCAGTGCAAATTCAGTGACACTGACCCATACCACACCACATCTTATTGGTACTTTAGGTCAGATTTGTGGTTGCCTGTGACTAGGCCCATATTTTCTTCTTCATGGGTGTCTGTCACGTTCTCCCTTGGATTCAGTGTGTCACCCTGCAGCTTATAGTACATATCCACCAGGGACCAATGTGAGGCCAGAGAAAAAATCTTCCTATCGTAGTTTTGGTGTGCTTCCACCCGAGGTAGTTAAATGAAAGCCAACAAGATCCAACAATATTGTCTGGAGCCCTAAAAGTCCCGAAAGAGGATATTTTATCTTTCTTTCTTTCTTCACCTTTCAGGACTTTTGTGGCTCAGCAAATTGTGCATTCAAATAAAGCAATGAGTATCACCATGTTTCAAACATACTTGAGTAATCAACAAACTCGTAAAAGCTATAACCACAACTTACCCCGCTGGTCTTCAAAGCAGGCCTGTCATGACTTTACAATGCAGAAATCATCTTCTGCACACAAGATAAAAAAAATGTCACCTTTCGGGACCTTAAGGGGCTCCGCTACCGGACATGCTCTACACTCCACCCTGCTAGTAATCATTAATATACGCTCAAATTGTGGGAAATACTGTCCCACACAGACTCTACTGTCTCCACCAATCTGATACATCACTGTTATAAGCAGCTCGTCCTTGAACTTGACACTTACACATGACATAGAATAGATTTTTTTGTGCAGCTACTTGTCTGCTTGAGACTGTTCTCATGGATCCATGGGGGCCAGATGTTAAACAGTGGCCCTGTGCATCATGTGAAGGTCAAAGCCGCTCGTGGAACAGCAGTGTGTGGTATTGATGGAGGGCAGATGTTCATGGGGTTATCCATTCCATATGGCTGCCACTCGCCCATGGGCCTTTTCACAGCACAGCCATTGTAAACACACTTTAGTTCCCTGTTGTCTTTTTTCAAGCCCTGTAAAACATGTCCTAAATCCAATCACATCGTTCCTCTACAGGCGATGTTTCTGATGAATGGGAATGTGTAGTGGTAGTAGTGACCTATAAGCCTCTAGTGAGATTACAGGCAACCAGCCAGCCAGGCCTGCATGGGCTCAGGACACCAGGACCCAGCTAGAGCTTAACGAGGGATTGTTTGGATAGACAATGGTGTCTACCTGGTTTTAATCCCTGCTCAGAAAGAGTACAGGGGATTGGCTGAGTTTAATAAATGAAAGTGCTCCTATAATCAGGATTTGCCAAAGTGCCCCTTTGTGTTAATGGGACATTTTTTACAGCATGGTTTTGACATCTGCCATAGCAAGTGGTGTTAACCCTTTGCCCCATCTGCATGGAGTGATCAGTATGTACCGTAAGAAAACCGAGCGATGAGCAGGTTTTTCATTCAAACCCATACAAACAAGCGCACAGTAAATATTGGAGAGTATGTGGAATAGGACATTTTGGGTTATAGGTTTTCATAAGAAACTGTTGCTTGTTTTAATAATTCTGATCACCTTATTCTGACTTTCAGAACACATTAAATTAGAAAAGAACACATGAATACTTATGGTGTGCACAGTTCACCATGGGCTACAGCTGGATATGGCACAACCTCATTACTTACTTACTAGAGGCTAATCGAGCGAGGATGTGTAATTACTTCGCCACTAAAATAGAACGCTGCATTTAATAATTAAATCCCTGCGTATCAGCGATAAAAGCATAACAAAATTGTTTTAAAATCAAGGATTACAACAGTAAATCCCCACAGGCCAGATGTGAGAATGGGAGGGGCCGCTGTGTCTGGGCCAGATTAAAGAGAAAATCCCTGAGGACCGCACTGTCGTTTCCCTGCAGTTTATGTGCTCGTGTGGAGCCAACACGCTGTAATCCACCGATTAGCTGATATAATCACCTGTAAATACACCTGGTGAGGAATTACCTGGGACCATCGGGGCCCTGCATGGATCTCCCACACATTCTGGGCACTTTGTTGGACAGATTTGACTTTTTGGGAAGAAGATGAGATGGTCTGACCAGAGGAAGGGATAATAGGTTTTGTGCACGTTTCTGACCACAAAATCTGACCTAATAAAATTGAATGAGAACAAAATAAATATTAAAGTATGTGATTTTGATTTTCTGTTAATATTGGCCAGGTCCTTACTTCACACACATGAATATGAGATGAAACACAACATGGTATTTTGTCTCATTTTGTCTAATGCATCAAACTTGCAGCAACTTTCCTCTATTCCTTGTACTCACACATCCACCATTTACATACATTTTTGTATGTATTGATGAAATTACTCATGTTGAAAATATCTTACACGTTTCAGTGGCTGATGACGTTCGAGTGCAAACATACTGTATATGATTGTGTCGTAAAATTGTGCTTTTGACAACATCTCATAGAAACTCTTTGCACACACTGAATTTTCCTCCCCCATAAACTGAACAGTGTAAAGTTCATGTTTGTATTACTCTTACGCAGGGGACATAACAGTATTTTGAACACAGAATGAATACTTTGGTCAATATAAGGTATAGAGACGAAACTGGGCCCACTGCTTTTCTGAGCTGACTGAAGGCAACAGGTACTGCTTGACATCACAAAGTGATACAGTAGATGTGATGAATTCCTGCTTACCATGGCCATGTTTTCACCTCCCCAAACAGTTCTGCCACCTGCTGTTTGTCTGCAGTATAACACCAAAGTGGAACAGTCTGACCAGGTTTTTAATGCCACGGCTTTCTGCTGCAGACCTTGCAAACGCTCCATTACACAGATTAATAGACTAAAGAGGGATTGTGAAATATTTTAGGATTTTTATTTTGTAAGACACTTTGAAGTCATTCCTGAAAGGGGAAATATAATTTTGGTTTGTAGCACATTCATGCCTGGCAAAACAAATATTAAGACTACATCAACAAAAAAAACCATTACAAATCATGAAAGCAAACAATATAAACAATATCTTATATATAAAACATAGCAGGCATAATAAATATTACACATAAACAAAACTTAAAGTAAACAAGAGTTAACCTATTTGGTTTGGGCAACGTTTGGAATACGCTTACAGAACTCAAAGCTGAATTAAACTGAAAAAGCTGAACATCAGTGTGAATGTTAATATTTGAGGGGTTTTTTAATCTCCTGGAGAAAAACACACAACCAGCTCTGCATATTCACTATTACTACCCAATGTTCCATCTCTCATTAAAGTTACAACTGTAAAGAAAAACAAGAACTGAAATGTCTGCAAGAAAGGTGCTCCAATAAAGGAAATATCAAGTGTAGAATTCTTCTTCTTTGTCCCCTATGGCCACATTCTTATTTGTTTATACAACGTTTGTGATATATTTACTGTAGGTAACTGCACGCTCAGATCATACATAAGTCTATACTGTGCAGGAAATTCTTCACAACAGCTTAAGTCACCCTTATTCAGTTATTATTTTATATTTAACAGGAAGCCATCATTCCTTTGTTAGTTTCTCATATCAAATGGCATTAGTTCAATCAAAGGTTTTAACAGGAAGGAAGGAATGTAGTCCATCTCTCTGCCAATGCAGCCATTTTACGAGGTGCTCAGCAAGCATAAAGTTGTTGGATCGCTTCTCTTTGGGTGCACAGTTTGTTTGAGAACTCACATTCCTCCATCTTTGGCCATCTTAGCATAATCACAGGAGATGGAATTAAATTTGGTTCAGTCAGGAATCAAGGACTGCGTGTCATTCAAACAGACACATATGTTCATTCATTCATCCACACATTCACTGTCACACAAACACATACCTGCACACTGACAGACGTAAACAGCAAACAAATTCAAATTCACTGTGTAACTGTCCATGTCAAGTCACTCTGTGGGGATTCTTCTACTTAACAAAGATAACTGTGCAATTTTCATTTGTTTTCTTTTGTTGAAGCAAATCAGGAGTAGTACAAATATTACAATGTCAAGACATTGTTCCTCTTTTACTGCCATTAACTTCTGTCTCCACTTAGCTCCACCTTGTCTCTGTAGCAGAGCGTGGAGAGCGGAGTTGAGACCTTTTCCTAAAGGCCTCCTCCCTCTCTGTAAGTCTGCTCCTTCTCCACACATTGTAACCCCCACTCCCACAGTCCACCTTAATTTAGGTCCCAGCCCCATTATGGTACTTCTGTTACAAAGTGCAAGCAGTTAATGTCTCCATGCCTCTCTCCCCTCAATGCCAGAAATTCGTAAATCAATCCAAAGTGGGAAAACAAGGATTGTTATTGTTCAAATGCAAAAAAAAAAGAAACTGTTACATTCAGTGTCCAAAAAATAAAATGCAACTGCAAGGGAGAGGGCAGCAGGAGAGAGTGCATTATTGTTCCGAGAAATTCAGTCCATCCACACAATAGTGTAGCTCCTTAATATGTCCACTGGTCAGCTGTTTGCAGAGTGGTTATACCTCCCTAAAAAGGAAAAAATAACTTCAGTTAATACGCTGCATACAGTAATCAAAAGCAATTCTAATAATAAAATGCCATTAGTAGAATTCGGGGTTTGCTAATTAGAAACAGTATTCATAAAAATTGACTTAATTTCCTTTGGGATTAATAAAGTATCTATCTAGCCATCTATCTATCCATCCATCCATCTGGATGAACCATTCAGGTTGTGTACTTGTCCATTCATCCATGGACAAGTACTAGTTTACACTAGTTTGAGCCATATTTTTCTACTTCTAGTCGAATATTATTATTATCATTATTTACTTTTATTGATTCAGTCATCTTTTTAGTTTTTTATTTGTTAAATTTTGTTGATAACTTGATTTTGAAGTGTACTTAATTTCTTAAATACAGTTGATTAACGTTGGACCAGTGTATATTCTTGCTACAGATCCCTGATAATAAAATTTGAGGGTCCTTCATAGGAATATTTAATTTAACTTTTTGCTGATAAACATTATTATTTCTTTAACTTGTACAGAGAGACACACTGGCCCCAGAAACGCTAATATTAGCCCATTTCTAAACATTTGTACTGCAAACAAATCTGTAAAAATCTCTTGAACTCATCAATTGTAGTCACACAGCAATAATACTTACGATGCAGTGAGTGTGGAGTTGAGGACGAGAGTGGTGCGTATCCTATAGAGCTGAGCTAACGTCAGCTTCTTGTGCGGTTGTGCCGGAGATTTACTGGTTTTGGGCGACGCTTCTCCTTTAGTGGCTGCTGACAAACATTTCCTGTCTTGGCAGGCAGATGGAGCTGTTTCTCTATCCAAGCTGTGCGACTCGCCCCCCTCACATTGCCCAGTGACAGCTTTCTGGATTTGCCTGGCCTCTGCCCTCCTCAGAGTGGCAGAGAGTTTATCAGAGGGCAGGTTCACGCTCACGCTGTCGTCTGATTGGCTGAGGTCGTTGGTAAACGGCTCTGGGTAGTTGTGGCCCAGCTCCGACAGGCTCTTACTGTGTGCCAGTGACGTGCCAGCATCCTTTTTGCCACATTGTGATTGGTCATTGGTCATTGTAAGTGAATGTCTGTGAGAAAGTAGTGTTTTCCCATGGAGGCGTTGAAGGAGATTGTCCTCGGAGTGCGACAGGACCAGCCTCTGGAGGCAGTGGATTCTCCCCTGAACATGGGGCCGCCGTCGAGGCTTACAGGACTGGACTACAGACAGCTGAGATCCCAGCGACTCAGAGTCCTCTTCCTCTTCTTCTTCCTCCTCCTCCTCCTCCTCTTCATCTACCTCCTCATGCTCCACCTCCTGGCCCTCTTTTTCTCCCTCTTCCTCCTCGGTCTCCTCTCCCTCACTTTGGCTTGGCCGCGACTGCAGTTCTCTCAGAAGAGATTCAGGGGAGAGGGTACCGTAAGCACTGTCCATGGAGAGAGAGCGATACTGGGGGTCCAGGTCCCTGCTCTCTGGCTCCATCTCCTGATCGTGGTCAGAGTGAACACTGGAGAGTCCTCTGTGTGGGCTTGTGGAGTGGGACTGCTGGACCGTTAAGATTAGAGCCTTGGTGGTAGCACTAGAGTAGAAGCCTTTCTCATTGGGTCCGCTGGAGTTTGTGCTGAGGTCACGAGGATCTTGATGTTCCCCTGGTTCATCCATGTCCATCACTGACAGGGTCTCAGTGGAACCATCTGAATGACTGGAATGAGATGTTCAGTTAGATGTTTTTTAATTGACTACATAAGATTTCTAAGATTAAAATCTACAGATTATCACTGAACACATTTACGTCTCTTAAATGTTGATTTGTCTTCGTCACTGAGATATGCAGATTGTACACTCTCATACCTTGTGTCCTGCTGGTCTTTGTGTCTCAGACATGGAGAACTCGCGGTGGAGTTGCTGCTCTCGTCACCCTCGTCCTCCTCTTCTTCACCATCCATACACTGCTTCAGGCTGCTCTCTTGGCGGAGAACCTCCTCATTACGAAGTCTCTGAAGCTGGTTCTGCAGGACGATCATATAACCACAGTCAGTATGCAAAGAATGCCAGGCAGTATTCAGATCAAACAAGCAGAGATATGACAGGTGTTGTCTCTCTGGTTTATCTTTGATGCCATAAAATTCTGCTATTCTAACCTGGACATTGCAGATTGCATCTATCCAACTCCTCCCCTGCGTGGCGCTGTTGGCTTGGAAAGTGTAGGCTGCCACTGCACTCTTGAACTCATTGAGGTAGATGAGGATAAAAGAGCCTTAAGAGGAAGCAAAAAGGTCAGTGTTAGCTGGACGAACAGGACTGTAATGATTTAATGTTTCATGATGTAGGTAGTCATCATCAATATCAGGTGATTTCCAATCTGACTACTCACCGGGGTCTTTGAGCTCCTTACAGATGACATTGTGAATGAGGAGAGGCTGGCGGATGATTTTCACTTTCTCCACTCTCTTCACTGGCTTAGTAATGAGCAGCAGGTCAGTGAACAGGAAACAGTAGACTTCCATCTACACGGGAAAGACACACGTCAGTGCTGATAGAGACATTTTAGATCACTACATAGGCAAACCGGTTTATAATAAAACTAAAGAAACCGGATGCAACTTGTAAACTGCATTTAAGGATAAGAACTGAGTAAGGTGTCTTACTCGACTGTCTTTGCCCTCTTTCATTCTTAGTGCTCCCTCGAGATGCAGTTGTCGAGTTTCCTCAGGTGATACTCCTCTCATGGGAGCCATAAGGTCAAAGTGGTTGTATTCCTTCAGGATCTGAAAAGAAAGGACGCAGATACATTATCTATCTGTCTGTCATACATAACTTCTAAATAAGGGCCATTTGAAGACTAGAAGAAAGAGAACATAAGTCATGCTCACCTTTTCCACCTCCTCACTGCTGCCCTCCACAGCCTCATACAAGTCTATGCGGGCAGAAATGGTGGCCAGCTTCTGCTGCTCCTGCCGCTGTCGCATCTGGGAGTCCACACTGTTGATGAAGCAATCAACCGTGGCCACCTAGAGGAGGACGACGACAGATATACGTTTGGAAACTAGGCATACATAAAGTATGTATTAACATCAACACCTTCTGTCCTTCCTCTCTCTCTCTCCCTCTCTTTCTCCCTCCCTCCCTTACCATGTTGTTGACAACGTCGCGAGCTGATGGCTCATCTGTCTTCTTGAGGATGCTCTTCAGTAGAAGTGGATATTTGGTCAGTCTCTGGTGGGGCTTTGCCAACATGTCTGCCAATTTCAGACGATTACACTGCTTGTGCGTCTCTGCCCACTGATGTAAGAAAAAGATGACGACAGAAATTTAAACACAGGCAGAAATTCAAAGAGCGAGATTAGACAAAGATCAGACGGCAGGTAGGACTAACCGTGACATAGATCCTGAAGAGCTCATTGTCCCTGAGAAGTGTGCGCATGTACTCCATGCAGCCCTCCTCCTCCATGCAGTAACGGATGTAAGGCTGGAACCTGGCGCCAAACTGCGCAGACACAATTGACATTTTATGATTAGCAACTTTTTCGCCACATAAAAGACCCTAACAGCATGGCACGACTTTACTGACACTGGCAACCAGCTCGACTCCACAGATTAACATTTGACATCTACATCGGGGCTTATTGATTGCTTGTTTTGTGACTCTAAAGGAGTTGAGATACATGTAGAGAGTAACTACAACTGACCGTCCTAAAGCCGTGGTGAAGCTCAGTGGGGTCAAGCAGAGCCCGGGCCTCCCTGGCCTTTTCTAGGGCCGGCACCATAACCTGGTTCCACAGAACTGTGTGGAGGCGAACAATGTCTTGGATGTTGCTGAAGAGTTTGGTGGGCTCCACCTCCGTCAGCAAGCCGCACTCCTGCAGGTTCAGCAGCCCACACAGGAAGAGCTGGAAAGAGTGATAAAAGAGAACAGGGGCCATTAGAAGAAGCACAAAGAATCAGTCGTGCAATCAAAACACAACATGCTTATCAAGCAGTGCTAAAGGTCACGTTTCAAACCCGAGCAAGAGGTTTATTCTATGCATCCACCAGCATACAGTAGACAATTCATGTTATACAACAGCTACATGTACATCAGTGAATGAACTCTGTGTTTGTACATCAGCAAAGTACAGTAGCTCCCTGCACTTACATCAGTGATGACTCGGAGTTTCTTGATGTAGGTAGCTTCAGTTTGGAGCAACTCCCAGATTGCCTCCTGCTGGTGAAACTGTCGCCTGGTCAACGCCTGCACAAACACAGATCCCATTATTAGACAAGAAGAAAACACTGTTCGCATTATGGGACTGGCCAACATATTGCGACAGTCGCGCATTAAACAACCTGCATACTCAAGTCGAAATGTGTTTTCAGTCAGCACACTTGAACAGGTTTTGTTCATTTTACACAACACGTTATTCATACCAGGCATACATGAGAAATTCCTCATACAAGCCACTGATTTCATTCATAGAGTGTGCAAAGTCCCCACATGAACACAACATGTTAAAAAAGATACACTGGTTTTTCCCAATACTGCTGAGAAACCTGTCTGGTGACTTTGACTACTAGACAATATGTGGGAAGGATCCATCAATCAAGGTGGGAATATATGGTTATGTAACTCACTAGCAGGAGTGAAAGATTTGGCAGCTGAGTAAAGGAATTTCACTGCACGGCTGCCCTGAGTGTTAACATTCACATTTACAACTACAGTGTTGTCGTTTACAAGCATATGTGGTTCCTGATACCGTCAGTGTAATATAATAAAGTCCACTGTAAGGCTCAGATAGGGAAAACGTGAATGACTTCTGATAATACAGGAAGAAACAAGAGTCAACCTTATGGGAAAGAGGAAGCTATTCGGTCAGCTTGATAAGTTTCATTTTCTCTCTCATTGCACGTTTCATTTTCTTTTTAGTTACTCAGTACCTCTGGGCTGTCCAGTAGCATCTGCCAACTGTCCTCCAGGGTCAGATTGGTCTCCTCCTCCTCCTCCTCCCAGGAGTCCTGGTGGAAGGAGAACTGCCGCGGCACCTTGGGCAGCCCTAACAATGTGTAGGAGTGAAGTTTGTTGTGGAGCTGCTCCATGCGGTCCACCTCCTGTGACAGATGAGAAAGACGGCTCATTAAAAATAGGCCTAATTAGCGTGGCGGAGGGTAACAGCATGACAGCGAGAGGAACAACGATCAGTGAGAAGTTTTGATTGTATTATATTCAATCTGTAAGTAAAGATGAATCCCTGTATTAGCATATAAATCCAACTATTTTTGGTCTAACATCCAACCCTGGCCGCTGTTTGGCTTTTATTGAGTCAGGCCAAGCTAGCTGTATGCAATTATGGAAATGAGCTGTGTGCACTGAGACTATTTCAACAATAGGAGCAAGTGGAGTGGAATGGAAGGAGTGGAGCAATGGCGACCTCAAAGAGGAGAAACACAGACGAGTAATTCTGATTCATATTCATAGTTTGAAAATTGTGCCACATAATTAAGTCAATGATCAGATATTAGCAAATCTTATCCAAGTTATTAAATGGTTTACCCACAGCATTGGAGTGAGTACAAAGGATCCTGGTCCGAACTGAGGGTCCCTGCCCTGGGCCCAAGGGGGTTATAGTAGGCTGTACGGGGTGAATGGAGATGAGCCAGGCACTGACAGGTGACTGACAGATACGCTTTCTATCTGACATCTGCTACTGTGCAGGATGTGACCTCAGTCGGGAAGATACAATGGGAGCGTGTGTGTGGGTGTGGGCCTGTGTGTGTGGGCTTTATTGGAATAAATGTCATTATTTGTGGAAATGTCTTGTTTTGTTACATCAGATGGTCAAGTTACGCATGTGCACTGCGAGTAGTTCCGTAGATTCAATCGAAAAAAAAAAGATTTTGGACAGGATAAAGTGAGTGTATCAGCATTTCCTCCACCTTCTCGTTTCCCAAGCTAATGTTAGGAAAGCATGTGAGCCAGCAAGTCAGGAGGCTTGGAGGGGAAATGACTTCATTGGTGCTCTGGGGATCCAACCTTCTGACTCCCTCCCACTTCTATTTGCTACTGTTTTGGTTGTATCAATTTTGTTTTCTTAATCTAAGACAGGTCTGGGCAAGAGACTGGACCCCCACAGCTTTTACAAGCTCTGTGTCCCTCCAATTTCACTTTAGTTTTTCACTAAATATAGCACATGCAATCTCCTGCATTTCATTTGATAGCCTGTGCCTGGTCCGGGTCTTTCTTACTTTGCCAAAGGCTCCGGCTGCAGGGCTCGAGCTGAAGAAACCACTGAAGCGGCTGGCAGCCCGGTTCTTCCAGCTGTCTGGCCCGGCCACGACACTGGGCAGCGAGCCACCAACTTGTCCCAGAGCATCCGGGGTTGGAATGTTCGTCTCCCCCAGGAATTCTGTCATGTTCTTCCTCCGTCTTGCCTGACCCTGCAAGGTAGAGAGGACACAGCCATACTTTATACAGAGCAACGGATATGATGGACACAAAAAAGAAAATGAAAGAGAGGATGACATGCAGGATCTCGTCACCTCCCGTGAGGGGGGGAACTTTCCGGTCGGACGGATGGAAAGGGACAATGAAGTTAAGAGATATACAGAGACAGGATAAACAGGAAATCAGAGGGGAATTCACGACGAGGGGTGACATCAGCAGGGCCAATCCTAATGTGCCTTGGGTCAGACACAAACAGGAGAGGGAAGGAGTGCCACTTCCTCAGAGAGAATGCTCATTACATCACAAGGAGAAGGCGGCAGGGGAAAGAGGTTGTTCCATAAGAGCAGACGGCCAGAGTCTGGCCATTGTTCCACCTCCATTGTTACCCTGTCAGCAGGTCCTGCCGTGCACCCTCACACATGCAATCTCTATCCACTTTATGAGCACCAGCAAAGCAAACAAACAGGGGCCACCTCAGTATCTGAGGAAGCAGTTGTTTTTGCCATTGGAGTGTCAGGGCCGAGGAATCTGTTGGTGGGGAGTCACTCAGAGTCAGGCCACTGACCCC
>OMNV01007252.1:158872-178759 GCA_900303265.1 Brotula barbata
CCCTTTTTAAACACAACCACAAGGAACATACATTCCAGGACTGCTGCTGAAACCAACAGACATTTCCAATGGAATTCTGTTACTCTGTAAGCCCCCCACACAAACACACCTATCAAAACATTTGTGCACAAAGATGATAATCTGATCAGTATCACAGCTGGTCAGGCTGACGAGCTTTGAATCAATGGGGAACAAAATGGAAATGCAGAGTGAATCAGAAACTGTGCGTACCCTTTGAATTTGCACCTCAAGCTCGTAAGATCCTTAACAATTGTACCTGATAGAAAATCCATGTGTTTTCAGTGTTAACGTCTACTCAAATGTCAAATGAAATGTATATGTTGTGCATAGTTCTAGTGAAACTGTTAATGTAACTGTACATTAAACAGACAGCCTTTGTTCCCATTTAAGGAAGAACATCACCAGACCTATAATATGTCAAACCACTTAACATGGCTTAACATGGTAAATCTTAGTGTGTGCGTGTGTGGGGGGGGGGGTCCTTTAAACTTTCTTAAATGATGACAAGAGAACAGAGTGGCTTAGCTCAAATAAGAGCAGATACGCTGACTAGACAGTGAAAAGGAGAGGAAGTGGGATGATTCTTTTCTCTTAATTCATTTGCATTATGAAAAGGGAAATGTAGGGATTTTTCCGAGTGGGGAATCTGCTGAGTGGTCAGGGACCCAGGCATTAACGGGGAAAGTCCAAATCTCACAAACTGCTGGAACATTAATAAAAAAACATATTACTTTAGCTTGTGTGTGCAGTATATAGGCCATGGTTGGCAGGGAATCATAAGTATTATGTAACAAAGAGAGGAAAATAATAATAATAAATAAGACTTATAAAAAAAAGCTGGTATTGAAACTTGGCTAGCATTATGTCATAACATGTTTAAGTATAACCGATTACAAGGATGTGCATACATGAACATAGGATATGAGAGAAATTGGCACAACTCACAAATACTGCAGATACAGTAAGTACGCATTTTGAACATCTTTAAAATTCTGTTACCAAGAATCCATTTCCTCAAAGACAAGGCAAAGAAATTGACATTTGTTAGAAGCACAGGCGGTTTCCCATCACAACAACAGTGCTCACCATTGAAGCCAGAGGCATGTCAAAAGTAACAAAAACCATCCTAATCCTTCAGTTGGATTCATGGATAGCCGCCCATTCCAGAGCCAGCTGCTGCGCTCCCTCTCAACGTCTAGCCTCCTCTCCGTACACTTCCACCATGAAATAACCGCATCCACAGTCTTCTGTAACTGTAACAATGCCGGATTATTTCCCCATCCCACGACTTAATACCGAACTCCGGTTTTCAAACGTCCCGTTCCAGCTGACAGGGTCCGGGTTGCTCACCAGCAGCGTGTCTGACTGCCGTGTCCTGCCGTGTTTCTCTTTGAACTGCGAGGTATCTCTGTCCTGTCCCGCTGTCCAAACAGTTAGAGGTGAAACATACTCACTGAGGCGCTCAGCCTGCTTGCATTTCATACAGACATGGGCCTGATGTCATAGCAACCAGAAGGATCCTGCCCCATTGTGTTACCCAAGGAAGAGAAGGCAAAAAAAAAAAAAAGGCGGTTAATCTGCATATTACTGGGCGGAGTCAGGATGACAGTTGTAGAGGGCTCCTCGGCTCCAATACACGTCCAAGTCTTCTTCTGACATAACGTTTCCGACACCTGCCACAATCACTACTGGTGTCTTTGTTTTGAAATTCACAACACACACCATTTTCAATTTTATTCGGACAGATTTATAGCACTTTGACAAGATTTGTCTGATGGCTGTTCCTAATCTACTCTGTGTATCAGTATTTCCCAGCAAGTAACAGAATCATGCCAGGAAAGGCTGGCTGTAAATTTCTTGTTTGTATTTGAAATCGGATCCCTTATTGTTTATGCTATCTTTAATCAAGTTTTGCATAGAGAACCCTGAACAAAACCATGCTGGTTGACCAAAACAAGGAAATAATGTCAGATAATCGCCAAAGGGGAAATTCCTTTTGTTTACTTGCTTCTTTCGTGGAAGCTGGAAGGCTGCCTCTACCCAGCAGATAAGCTCCAGCACACGCCTCCTGCAGAAGCTCACCTTTGGGAAAATTACGGTGACGCGCTGTAACTGGCTATGTACCTGCATGTCACAGTGCTGGCTAAATTTATTCCAGCTACACATTTGTTATATCCACATAATGCAGTCCAACATAACAGCACCATGAACAACATAATGACCACAGAGCAGCTGTCTGGTACAGTGTGTGTCAACAAAACGGGATAAAGGTGGGGTTTATTGTAGGCCTGTTTTTATGCATTAGACTGAACAGGTGTGAAATATGCAAACACCAGCTCGCTCTAGTCATTTCTGTCTAACTAATTGTGTTTACAAGGCTTGTCCAGGGCCTCCTGTGTAAAACTGTCAGCATGGGAAGACGGGAGCTTCTTTGTTTCAAAGCCACCAGCTCTGGGGACTTGTGCGATGGGTTTACAGGGGGCCCGTCGGGTTAATGATATCAAGCCTTTGGTCTGCCCACAGCCTTATCTTATCACCACGGTTTGTGCAGTTAACCTTGGACTGGAAAAGGAGAAAATCTTTCAATAGGAAGGGATTGTATCAAAATAAGCATATCCCCCCAACAGCACCACCAGCTCTCTCTCTTTCTCCCTCTCTTTCCCCTAGCTGCCTCTGCTTTTGTGTCACCAGATAACAACTCCCCTTGATCAGGTGGGTTGATTAACGATGGGAAAACAGCAAGAAATTCTTGAAAGCCCGCACACACGCTGACACCGAAACACACATCACGTATCTATAACCAGGAAAAAGATTCAACAAGCTCTGCACGTTTGAAAGCCATTTCAGTCTGCTGTGCTTGTTTCAATACTAAAACTTACCGCCTGAGGTGGGACATAGGGGATAAAAAAAGGCATCATCACACTGATCATCACACTGACCCCAAACACACGATCACTCACACCGACCCCAAACATACGCCCACTAACACTGACCCCAAACACATGATCACTTTTTAGCAATGAAATTTCAGCAAAGCAAATAAAATTTTAAGTTTATTTTTCACTGAATATAACATCATCTTACTGCTTTTATGTTTAGGCCACTGCCAACAAAAATATAATAATAATGGTACCATCACTCTTTTCAAAAAATGTCAGCCAAGCCCTCACCTGACAGTCAGTTGGTATTGGTCTTGTTTCAGGAAGTGATGACTCGGGTATCTCATAGTCCACATGCAGCAGATCCCAGCTGCGCCAGGTTGAAAGACGACTAAAGCGAACCATTTTCCACAAATTACAGAAATCCCAAATCTCAGCAATATCCCAAGAAAGTAAACAAAAAGGGACACGAAAGAGAATCCATTCCACGGACAGCCAGATCCAGACAAAAATACTGCAGCATGACAGATTGTGCCTGACCGACTGACTACCTGCAGGTCAACAGTCAGGTACACACCGCGCTAGAAGTCTCCACCTTAGGCATTCAGGGAAGTTCCTTGCCTCCCCCCACACACACACGCACACACGCACACCAGCACAACACATACACTTAAATGTTGCTGATACAGACCTACAACAGACATCTTAGCAGAATACTTATAGCTCCTCCCATAATGCACTTAATGTGAAACAAATATATATATACATGCTCTTCACTGTAAAGTGTCTTAAGGTACCATTAAAAGCTCAAAACAATTATTAAGAATTATATTATTATTATTATTATTATTCCCAAAGCAACTGGCTCAGTTTGATTATGGACTGTGTTACTGTACAAAACACACAGCTCACAACCAGGTGACATTAAGTGGACGGTAACATGTTTTTAATAGTAGAACTAATTTTTGATCATAAAAAGACAGTATTTAATGGTCCAATCACAAAGTGATCATCCGTAAGTGATTAAAAAACTGTTTATATGATCAACTAGATCAAACCGAGCTCCTGTCAATTCATACTTGTGCCAACGGTTTATAATTTGGATGAGATTTGGGAGCAATCCTGTGAGTCTTATTTTTAAGCCAAAGATTTTATCAAATGAATGACTGATACTTGCTACTCTGCTAACTGACTGTTTTGAAGCATGTCCTGTTTCAGCTCCATTATGCTCTCGTCTTGTCTATTGCTCTCCTCCTCAGATCAAACGTGGCAATGAATAGCCGTGTGACTGCTGATGATTCAGCCATTGTTATTCAAAGTCGCTCTGTGTTAACTGACAATTGTCCCCATTGTGATCTATCACAGACGATAGATAGACACGCCACTGGGGGCTGCCGAGTGTGATAACTTGGTTAAGAGACAATCTGCCGAAGAGCACAAAGTCGATTAGCATCCACAGCAGCTGTGTATGCAGCTCAGCTCAGTGTGTATTATCGAATGAATATTTAATTTAGCCATGACACATCTACATGAATACAGTGTCATGCAAGACGTATCTGAATTCTTTTGTGGTGGAGAAAATTAAAATGTTGCCCAATTAGAGTTTTAGTCACTCCCTTCATTGTCTCAGGACCAGAAATATGGACTTCCTTCATGTCTTTGGACCTGTAGGCATGTTGGCCTTTCTCTGCTATTTTCCCAGCACGGACTCCTTGTTCTCATGAGACAACACTATACTTCTTTCTTATTTACCAAAACTTGAAGAGATTGCAGTGAAGAAGCAGCAGAATAAAATTTATATGTATATTGAAATTTTGCTATTGCAATATACATGAACAAATAAAAGTATCAAGAGACAGTGTCGGGATCATTAACCTGTACCGCATGTGCTTACTGAATATGATAAGCCCGTAGATGACTCAACTATCTTTATTACTTACTGTAAAACTGAAGGCAGGAAAATGACAGGAAGGACAAGCCTAACCACAAAGATTACTGTACCGTATAAAACATTTTGATTTACTGTATGCATGTAATAACTCAGTCAAGTTCACTAGGTCACAGGAAATGGAGGAATACCTGGCAGCTGCATTAATCCATGCTAATTGTGGACTTCATTGGTTTAACTTAATGCAATAAAACATTTTAAAGCTTTTTTTTTATTTCAACCAAACTCTGTCATGTAGTTTTAAAGTTAAATGTTTAGTGCTGTGCAAAAGGTGTGGATCTGTTACAGAACTGATACTGTAAAGGTGTAGAGGGATGGGTTGTGTGTTGGTGGTGCAATAAGTACAAGGCACAGACAGGCAGCAATGTTTTACGGGAATTATCAGCAGGGTTGGAATGCATCTTTGACCAATCAGACTACTTGTCTGGAGCCCCCGTTGTAAAATAATCAATCCCAATCACCAAAGCTCGCTGCAACCTATCGCAATGTTGCCAGTGCCTATAAAATGTAACACGCATGCAATAATAAACTTGAAATACCCCATTCAAACAAAGGAGTCGCTCAATACAGAAAGGACAGGACTTGGCTGCTTTCCTTTGAAGCTTGGAAGCACTGGCACAAGCCAGTGCAATGCCAAGCCATGAATCCGGTCACTAGGCAAATATCTAAACTTCGTTGACCAATGCCCTCGATTCAATAAAAAACAAGCACACATGCACTTTATGGTGAGAGCCAAACTTCCTGCCATAGAAACTGAAAGACCGCAGTCAGAATTTGCTCTCATTAAATTTGGATTGGTACCCAGAAGACTCCAAACAAGACACGAGTAGCAACGCACTTGAATGTGCATGTGTTCAATGGCAAGAGACTAAACTGGGGTATTGCGAGAAACAATTTAAGAATGACTGTTACAATATAAATGCCAAATCTACACCAGAAGCAGCGGCATTCAGAGTTTCAGATGTAGCTCACTGCTGCCCCTGTGTGGACTGAATCAGATCATCGTCACTGACATCCTTTCCACAATCACAGTCAAAGCTGGCATGTCGTTACACGCAGTGCAGGCACACTCATCACAATTATAATTCTTCTTCCACAGCTGCTTGAGAGGAATTACACTGTCAGGGGTGTGATGGAACTCGGAATGCAACAATGACCACAGGACAATTGGAGGTCGGCTATGACTTCGACCCGTTTCCTCAGCAATCTCCAGTGTTTACGTCCTGCGTGCAGAGTGTTTGATGACTTAGTCACAGATGGTGGCAAAATGCTGCAATATCAACCTCAGCTCCAAGCCTCTACCTGTTTCCTTGCCCAAGGCAACAATGACATCAAGGCTATACTGTGTTTACAGTCTACCCAGATACACACACACACACGCAGTAACCTGTGAGTGGGTCTAGACTTGCCTAAAGGGTGTATACCACCTGATGACTCGTTTGAACCACGTAGGACAGCTAGTCTTTACAAGAAGCCTTTCATCAAATAACGAACATCGAGCATCAAGCTGAACAAGATCTGGTGTTCATTCAAACTCAGAGCTTATATTAGGTGGCACAGGTCACGTAGTCCTCAATGTCAAAGGTGAACCAGATGACTGTCTGCCCTATTTCTCAGCCCTGAATTTGACAGTAAAGTGGATCGGGATCCTGCAGTCCACTGTGAGCCCCTCAGCACCTCTGATTAGTAACAAAACAGCCATTTCCCAGAACTACAGGAAGTGTGTGCCTAGACCTCAGTCCTCAGCGCCGAGGCTGGCACTGAGCATACATACATCTACTAACACACTCACACGCGCGCGCGCGCGCGCACACACACACATACACACATGCACACAAACCTGGCGCTCGACTAAAGCGGAAACCTAGAAATATCCACATATAAGGCAAGTTAAGGTAACAGAACACATTGAGGTCATGGGTCAGTGAGATACAGCATTGACACAAGACATCATGGGATGGGAGTAGAGGAGGAATTTAAATTATGGACAAAGTAGAGGGTGGGGCAAAACATTGAGAGTCACTGGGTGTGTCTTTGGGTGTTGAAGGGGTTGCAGTTTTTAAGTCTGATGAGACCGGCAAATAGTTTCGTATGATTATGAGTTAGAGTCACATGATTCCATTATAGTGGAATCCTGCTCTGCTACATGTTACTTACCAGCAGATCCACACTTTCATGACGTCCTAGAGATCCGTGCTCTGCCTTCTCACTGCCCGGGTTGAGGATGTAGGGGCACTGAACTCCCGATGGCTTCATGTTGGGCAGGCTGAGCGAACGCAAGTCCTTCACACCCTGTTCCACCTTCAGCTCATCACCTGGTCGTGCTATAAAAAAACAAAACAAAACCCAGAGCTTGAGCTTTCTGAGAAAACTTAAAACACAAGTTCACAGTCAAGATGGCGCGCAGTGTGCCCTGTTTTGGTGTTCACATTTAAGTGGCTTTGAATGCAGCACCACGCCCACATGATTCCTTTTAATCATTTGTTGAGTTCATTGTTGTCTTTTAATTAAACCCCAGAGTAAGACCAACATAGCTACGACAAAAATAGAAACGGGATTGGATGAAGTCTCATAGTCTCTTCACAACAGAGACTGCTCCATAACCATGTGACTGGCCTGGCCAACAGCTGTGGATTGAAAGCCAGACTGTACGAAAACCATACACTGTGGTCAAGATGTGCGAGTCGGGAGGGAGACAATTTGAAAAGGCATTGGATCTGTTATTGACAGGCCTACATGGACCTTTCCTCCAAAAACTGCAGACAGCGGTGATCCTACAGAAACATCAGTATTCTCAGTTTCTTCTAAATCCGAGCAGGAAACATTTACTGACCCAGAAAATATGGCAACAGTGCAGCGGAACAACAGTTTCAAACGAGTCTGACCAATACATGGACATAACATTTTGTTTTTAAACACTGAAAGGAATGAAAGTTCCTTCTTCACAAACCAGGGTGTACGAGGAAACTGGTGTATTGCCATCTGTGGTGAATTCAAAGGCTGCAGTAAGAGTGGCCGTGTAAGTTGAACAATGGCCACAAAGAGCCGCGTAGAACAAAGGCCTGTTCATGTTCTACGAGCGAACACAAAGGTCAACAAAACCAGGGAGCACATTTTCCACAAATGGTGCGCAAATATTTGTCCATAATCCATAATATAATTTCACTAGCACTGTTATGATTTATATGACATTTTAAAAATGTACATATATATTAACACACACAAATGCACACACTTGGAAAATAAAACAAATCAAAGAGAAGCAGCCATGGAAAATGTCAATTCTGACTAATTACATTTTTGAAACACTTACCTAACAGTCCTACATAAAACAAGATGTGGCAACAGCTTTTCACCCTGACCAATAACAGAATCTTTACCTTTGACTTTGAGGTAGTGTCCGCCGAAACGGTAAGCCTCGAAGTTGAGGGACAGTGGAGTGTTGGACTGATCCAGGAACAAGTCGACCCGGGACAGCTCAATGCCCTTCCTCTCAAACACCGGACCTAAGACCTCTCTGGTAACATGGGCAAAGGCATTAATTAGTGAAGTCAGAAAAAACAGGTGAATAATATCAAGCCTGTAACTCTTCTCTCACCTTAGAGTTTTCTTTTTCATAGCCGGTACAATTTCTGTGTCTATGTCCACGTTGAGATCAAACTTCAGGCTGAAGCACTCCTTGCTGGGGTCCTATGGGGGAAACACCAACACAGTTAGTTTACACAGGTGGGTCCAAAGCTCTAGGCTTGTGCTGTATGTGTGCTATCAGGAGATCCACAGGGGGGCTCCTTCTCACCGAGTTGCACAGCTCAGACAAAGCCGTCTGGAAGATACCACTTAGTTATATCACCCTCAGAGAATACAGCCATCTGCCAAACACAGTGGCTGTTTGTATATTGCACAACGTTGTGCCTAAAGCACTGTTTACCCTCTGCAATACTTAATCACACTGTCACCATTGGCTCATAACTTACATTTCCCAAATCTGCAGTTCCAATGGGAACAGAAATGAAATTCATTTCCCATAGGGAGAACATTTTGTGACACGCTGTAGCTTCTGCGATTACTTACATCAGTGTGTCGTCTCCGTGGCTTCTTTTTCACCAACTTCATCCCCCCCGCTTTGCGGTCCCTGATAGACGATAGCACAAATGATTAACCTCCAGCATATAAATAACTATGCAGCTTTTACAATATCATACAGTGTAATGTAATGCTTAAATAATGTGTCCATCATGGGAAAAGATCAAAATGTTTGTCAGGTGACACACATTATGGCTCCGAGTTATGAGTGAAAAGACAAAAGCCCCACTGAGAGACTGAAACAAGTCAAAACACGGGATGAAAGAGAGGACTGACAAAGTGAAGGGTTACCGACCCGCGGTCATTGCCCCCCTCGTCCTCTTCCTCTAGGTCAGAGGGGAGGCTGGTGCGTGGGGGACAAGAGCGTGTGGACACGTTCCGAGCCAGGATGGAAGCTGAAGAAGAGAATGAAAAGGAGCTTTTAGTCAGTTCACACCTCCAGCATGACTTCAGTGTTGTGCTTCATTACCAGTTACACAAGCGTGCGCGATCACACAGACGCAATTAGGATGCAAGTCAAGTTCCAAAAGTTCAAACTTATAATTTGTGGACATGGAAAATTTTGACAGTTTCACACGTTTCATACCATATTTAGACAAAATAAAAACTGAGATGACTATGTTTACAATCTGCAATCCTAAAATGAGGCAACTGGTATGACATCACTGTGTGCATGTGTGTGTTCAGCATGTCTCATACAGTATGTTACACATGAGAGCGTCAATGCCAAATAAAGAAAATACGCCATTCTACCTTGGGGCTGCAAGTCAAATCGGGGGTGCCGGTCAAAGAGCATATTGTCTGTGTTCTCAGAATGGCAGCGTGAGTCACATGACTCACACAGGTGAAGGGGGCTTTTGCTGTTCAGGTCTTGGCAGTCTGGGTGGTGGCAAACCTAGGCACAGAAAAACAGACAGAGGAAAGAGAAGAAGTCTGTATTATCTCCACAGCAGACAAACACTGTGCATGTGGTCCTGTTAATGTGTAAAATAACTTCTGAAAACACAGGGCAGAAGTGAAAAGAGTAAAACTTTCACACACATTCAGAATAAACAACTCCCTCCCAGTCTATTGTTTCTGCCACAATAACACGGTCACACACGCTGCCGCTGCTCATCGTGGCATTTCTGAGGTTTGATGACTCCCACCGTCCCTCCATCTGTTCCCCTCCCATAGATGACGCCGAAAGGACTTAAAATTACACTCAGGGTTGATCTGGGACCGGCCTGCCTTTACATAATCAAAATCAAAATGTTAACATAGATGGCTAAACTAAAAAACTGATCACAGGTGAACACGTGGAGCACCAAAGCCTCAGCAGACAGGCAGGCAGCAGAAGGTTGCAGGATTAAGTGCTCTCTCTCTCTCTCAGCCCAGACAGATCCCCTTGGCCCTTCGCTCACCTCAGCACTGGGTCGGGGAACAGCAGGGGGGCTTTGCTAGATCTCCCTCATCGACGTCACCCACAACCGACTCAGGAAGCGAGGACGTATAGGGAGATACAATGGAGGGCCTGCTAATGTATTTCCTGTCATTGTTTCCAAGTGCTCGCAGTGTGTCTGTGCATGCGTGTGTATATGTGTTTGTGTTTATGTGCACAAAACCTATTGGGAGCTCCTAATACAGATTTTAGCTGTCACGTGAAAGCAAACATAGAGGCAAGATGTTGACAAGATGCTACCGCCCCTATTGCAGTAACTACTTTCCTAGAGTGCAGTAAGTCTGATTTAAATACAATGCATCTCCTTTTGCTCTCTCCCCTGGTACAGTACCGTCAAAGTCTCCAGACCGGAGCAGGTTGGCTCCATGACCATACCAGCAGGCAGCCAGGATCCCAATTAACATCCACCTGAAGCCACACTCACAAGCTGCCGTACTAATCCACTTCTCGTAATGTCTGTCTAGCCAAGTTTAACCACAGATTTTGAGGAACTCGGAGAGGACAGAGGGAAGGAAGATGGGAGAGTCCGGTATGAGGTTAAAGGAGGGCGAGGAGGCCCTGCAAAGACATAAAACGAAGGCAGGAAGGAAGGGGAAAAAAGTCCATCCAGAAGCTTTTCAGAAGTACAAAGCCCCCCTAATCTCGCAGCCTAATTGGTGCCTGCGCTCTGTCAAAGCCATCTGACGGTCCTGCAGAGATTAAACAGCCCCGCTTTGAGCTCCGCCAGCCAGGGTGTTCTCTGTCTCCTCTTTTCTCCTCTGTCCTCTGCCACCAGCTCCAACTCCTCCCTTCCTCACATACACCAAGAGTGTTTGAGGTTTTAAATAGAAGGAAAGCAAGAGGGGGACTGGGAGACAGTGAACAAAGACTAGTCAGGGGGAGAAGCTGGATTAAATGAGAGCACGGCTTAACTGACTGTAGTAAGCACAACATACACAACGGTGTTACGTGTACATTCCGGCTTCAAAAGTCGGCTACAGTCCAACTTCAGAGAGTTGTCCTGATGTCCTTTCACATAGTTTTTTTTTTTTCTACAGGAAGCAGAAACCTTTTCAGGAACTGGAATTTTTTTGAGACCAGGGAACCATTATGCTGCCGATGTTTAGCAAATTAACCAGCAAAGCAAGCGAGTTCCTACTTTGTATAGAAAAAATACACTTAGCTTGTTAAGACAAGAAGATCTTGCAAGGTTTATAAAAACTGTTACTGTTACGTTACTGTTACAAAAAAAGATATATCCTTAAACAAGACCAACGATCAAAGCATCTCTGCCAGATGTGAAGGTTATATTTACATTCAAAATAACTTACCATAGGTAGGTTGTGTACTTTTTGATGCGACAAATTGCAAATTTTGCTGTGAACATTGATGTTTCTGTGTTGCTCTCATCGTCTGTCTTTGACTGTTTGAAACTGGTAGATTTCCTGTTCACGCTCAGCTTCCATAAAAGGACTGTGGCATCTGTATGTCTATATACTCAAGTATCAAATTTTCTCTTGTGGTGTCTAGTCTGAAGGAGAGCAAAAGGTCTTCCATGTATTACTAAACACACAGGTCTAAATTTATCAGCACATTGCTACAGTTGTGAAAAAAACAAACATGTCACATAAATCTAATCGCTAATCACCTCCTATGCTCCTGTGAAGTGAATGTCCTCAAAATATTTTCATGCAGCTGCAGATTCAAATGTCGCATCGCATAGCAGTGCCATTTTCTCCATGAAGTGAGGAAACCACTGGGCCAGAAATACGAGCAGATCAGATGCCATATTTAGAAAATGGCACAAATAGGTAGGTTTAAATAATGGGCTATAACTAATAAGTTAGACTGTTCACATTCCTGCATGAGCTGAATCCGCACAAAGCGAATGGGCTTCAGCCAAAGCAAATACGTGACGATGAGGAAAGGGCTTTTGTACTGCCCAAAAAAAGACAAAAAGCATAAATGAAAACGTTCGGAAAGACAAACAGGGCTAAGATTTGTGGTGACACACTGGTAACAGAAGCTTGTTCTGACATTCACATGCAGCTGAGGAGGTATAGATTTTTCTAATACTGAGCATTCCTATCAATGAGAGGCGTGATTGATAGCCAAGCGTGAGGAGGAGCAGACGCTGATCATTCCACCTGTTCTTCTGTCCCAGCTGCATGCACGTGCTGTCTCTCCGAACGAAACAGGAGCGGCGTGCTGGTGATGGACCATAAGCGGACAGCAAGAGAAGGTGACGGTGAAAGACAGGTGACGGGAGGCCGCGTATGCCATGCAAACTGCGAATGTGTCACATGTCATGCGAGTAGCGTGTATCAGTGGTCTGGATGGATTAGTCGAAGCGGAGATCAAGGGAGCAAAAGTGACAGTCGATGAAATGTTGCATGCTCACATGAACATACAGAATGGCCACCCTCACCCTCCCAACAACAGCTGAGAACACACACTGGCCCCACAACAGACCTCCTCCTGGATTAGCACGCCCATTGCCACGTGGCACTTGCTTATGACCCTTTCCACACATTCTGTATACACGCCAAGGCACCCACCCACACACAGACACTCACACAAGCTCGTAGACATACCTATTCAAAGGCTGTGTCATGGATGAACAGTGGGCCTGTTCCTCAACTGTAGTAGAGCTGCTCCGTCAGAAAGAAGACGATTATGGATTACAGCCTTAACGTAATCCACTAACACAGACACGAGACAGGGATTCCCTAGATAGTTCAGTCCAAATGGATAAACCAGGAATTGTGTGACAGGACAAGAGCTGCACAACATGGAGAGAAAATATGATGCACGATAGCTTGGTTGATGATGCGCGATAGCTTGGTTGATGATGCGCGATAGTTTGGTTGATGATGCGCGATAGCTTGGTTGATGACATCATAAAGGTAAGTCATGCAAAAAGTCAGATGCTCAAGTGTGCAATATCAAAGCATCCCGATTATCACGCCCAACGCAATTAATCAAAGACAAGGTGCTACGATCCTGAAAAGAAGTCATAGTTCATGTAAACAAAATGTGTTTACTACCACTATCAAACCTGGTGTAATAGACATTTTTCCCAGCAGTCATTCTGGCAGTAAATAGTGATGAAAGTAGGACAAATACAGGCGTTAGCAATGACATTGATTAGGGTTCCACTCCATTAGGGTTTAAGTTGCCTCCTATTGATCAAGTGTAAAGGGAGGTCACACTAAATACTGTACTTTAAACACTTTAGTCTGTGGAAGCTGTTCTTTTCTGATTCTTAATACTGCAGACACATTTCCTGTATTTTATGGTTGTATTCTAATAAGGAGATAGATAGCGCTGCTAAAACAACAAATCTAATGGTGGCCTAAGACTTTTGCACAGTACTGTATATAATGCACAGGGCTGGGAGTAAGCACTGCCTGAGAAGTTAAACTCAAGGGAAACAAACCCACCCATTTAAAGCCGTTTATCCAAGCAAGGTGGATTGTTGATGTTACTGAAAAATTCTGTTAAATTATAGCAGTTGGAACGTTTCAAAATAAATACTAATGGGACTGGGCAAAACTGCAAGTATTTCACTGTTTGGCTGACATTTCAGAAATTGTTGTGCTCACCAAATTTCCAATTTTTCCAGCAACATAGATATATATACATATGTTTTACAGAGCATACTGTGTGCAATTTATCAGGATCTTACTTGGTGGACAGTACAGTACAGTACAAGAATGAAAAAAATATCTCAACATATCAATCTGAGATTGTTATATGTACTTCACACACACACATTAAATTCAGATATCAATATGTGATTTATAATTACAGATGATATTTGTCGGTTGGTATCAGCCTGGCAGATTGATTTGGGAACAATGTCCCCAACATTTCTATTAACACAAACATTTGATGATTTTGTACATGTATAAACTGATGAACATTAGCCACTAGCTTAGCAAGCTGGGGAATCTGAACAGAGTTACTGTGTATGACACACTAGGCTCAACAAAAAGGCCACAGATAAATTCATACCCTGATCACACATCTGGCCTCTATGGGATTCAATGCCGTTCCATAACAGTGTTGCTTTGGGAGCAGGACAGTGAATCAGCACAATAATGTCCATTCGGTCACCATTGCTTCTTCCAGCAAGCATACACCGATGCATGAGTTTGAAAAACCAGAAGTGAAGATCAAACCCCACTATCTGTCTGCAAACTGACTACATTCCACTCTAACCTCAGTCCTCTGCAGAACAGCTTGTCCTGCCAGAGCTTATGTAATTCCATGTATCACTGTGTATGGGTCTGTCTGTATCAGGTAAACGGAGGGGTGAAAAGCCAAGATACCCCCTGTAGGCTATGGTTTCTCAGTCAGCACGTAATAAAAGTAATATTCAAAAAAAGGTTATCAGGTCAGATTTCTTCCCCCGATTTCTTGGGGGAAGATGAAAGAATCAATGCCATCATCGACCTATGATTATCCCACGAATGCCACAATCAGTGAATCACATGTTAGTAATGTGTGAGAAGCAACACAACAGGTACAGCTAACAAGTGTGGGAAATAGTCCAGCTCAATTTTAATGAAGCCTTAATTGTCTTATTATAATGTTGACTGGAATGTGTGTGATTATGTCTGGGTGGATGTGTGTGTTCAGAGGTGGGGTTTGGTTTGGATCAGCATGTGGCGCAGACAAATTCACAACATCCAAATGAAAAAATTTCTTATAACGTGAGAGATCAAAATCAATCAAATCTTTCAATCTCTTCAATCTCACAAGTATCCTCGCCTTTATTGCTTCGTTACAACACACACACATCCACACAGACACACGCAGCTTTTTGCCCACACCCATTGAACAAACTTAATTCCTTGTACACTGCCCAACTTCCCATTGTCAACCTCAGCGCATCACACACATGTGAAATCCAAAACAGCCTCAGTCAACCAAAACACAACAACTTGACTAATGGTTCATACTGAATGAATGGATGACACTGTTTGGTTCTGTCCAGCGCAAACCAAACTGTCCAGGCCAACTTTCTGTACAACACTCAAAGTTTCATTCCACATCTGCTTTGTTGAGACTGGGGGGGACATCCAGGTACACAATTATACAGGCCAACTTTAATGCTTATCATCACTCCACGTCCAAAGAAAAGGCTGCTTTAAGGGCTTGTCCTGACATGCAAGTCATCACTGATTTGGCAACTGGACGAGATTCTCCTCAACAATAGCAGCAACTCCATAAGGAGTGGTGGAGTCAGCTCACGGCTGCTGGGATTCACACTCCCACCCTCCTCTCCCATTTTATCATGTCAACTTTGTCTCTTGCACGCACTAGTAGGAAAAAGACAAAAATACTGAAGACCACGGGCAGTCATTAACAGTCAATTGTTGCGATGTGAACTCATACAGCCGAACCCAGACAGACCTACTCATGCAGTCCAAATCATATCAACTGTAAACCAGCAGCCAGACACACACATACATCATCAATGGTTCATAGTCTGCGACTGAGAGACAGACGATCATTGTCTCGTTTTCACAGTCTATCACACTAGTGCTCTGACCTTTGAGATGTACATAAATAAATACGCTCCCATTACTCACTGAACAGTTGAATGTGCCCCCGCACAGTGTATAGAAATTAGGTAAACACAGTTCAGCACACCACACGAAATACCAATAAAAGCAAGCCAAGTTTTTTCTATGATAAACGACGGATGCTTAAAATAGCCAAACATAGCCGATACCCACGTCCAAACGATATATTTTTGCAACAACTAAAATCACAATGGGAAAATTTGAAGTACTGACGTTACAACAAAGAGAGACAGAAAAAAATAAAACATCCAAACTTTTTTACTTTTACTATAGTATGGCAGTGTCTGGCAACTGCTGTTGCTTTCAGTAGATAATTATACACATATCTCTTTCATAAGCACTTCTTAATAATAGACATAAAGAAAATTACACTGCTTAATTTTAACTGTAAATCCGTTAATAACAGGGTTTTGGTAGAAGACATTAATACTATCATGAAAACAAAGATTTGTATATATCATTCCTCTTTTATTGAACTCCCCCCCCTCCTTGAGATCCTAATAAGATCCTGATGAGTTCTTAAGTGTATCAAAGTAAATTGCTACAGTCCGCGGTTTTACTGCATCAAGCATTATGGGTTGTCAGAGAAAAGCACTAAACAGCTGCAGAAGCGCTGTGCTTTTCATCAAGCCAAGTTTCTAACTCTGCATCGTGTTACTGTGTTCCTGCTACTTTCTCCAACAGCTAATTTTTATTGTCACTCTTGTGAACAGAGCACACGACCCCACAGGGCCTCTCCAAGCCTGCTTTCCTCAACTTTACACAGAACTGCCATTAGCCATGGCCCAGTAGGTGGGATTGGAAACAACGGCCAGTAAGAGATCAAAGGAGGATCCTGGGCAGGACCGGCCCGGCGCCGATTTATTTTTCCAATAAATGAATGATGCATCTGTTGAGGAGTGGCATGGGAGTGAGCCGCTGCCGTCTCCCTGCTTTCTTCTGCCGCCATCTGTCCTCTGGCTTGGCGAGGAGGAGGAGGAGGAGGAGGAGAAGGAGGAGAGGAGCCAGCGCCTGGCTTTTTACTGCAGCCCTTATGCAACAACACTGCCTGCTTTCTTCCTATAAACTTCACCAACTCCGCTACAGTACGCTCTTACCGCCTCGCACACATGGATCTGCTCAAACAGAGGCACTTGTTGTGTTTCATCGCAGGAGAGAGCTGTGTGTGTGTGTGTGCGTGTGTGTGTGTGTCTTACTCAAACACATGTTCAGTATGTTCATAAAAAGACGCACAGCTGTAAATTCTGCTGAATAGCCTCTATATTCATGAACAGACATCAAAAGCAGACACAGGAAGAGATTATTTAATTGGGATGATGTCATCGCTGCCCATTTCTGCAGGTGAAAATGAAGCATGGGTTTCTGTGTGTGTGTGATGATTCCTAATATTTATGTGCTGAAATACTGCATAATTAAAACAGCAGGTTTTAATTATAAAACCCATATCAAATTGGCCATATCACACTCAACAATCAATCAAATCAGAATCTTCTGGAAACTGCCTTCTGTTGGTCAGCAAGGCAGACTATGACTGTGTTTCATGATGTCATCATACCCTGTGCAGATACACATGTCGGAAGATGACTAGTGTTTCCCACATTATGCATAACTCATACTTAGGAGAACAACTTATTAGTAATAACGACACTGATCGCTGTTAAATGACGACAATTTAATGATGATGATGTTGTGTTGTTTGTTTCTGAGCCCAACTACTCAGTAACTTGTCTATTGTTTTTCCGGATAACACATCACCATTTAAAACCTTAATCACATCTGACCTGTTATTCCTCTTTTTCTGTTGTGTGCACAGCTGCCGCAACAAATTATGACAAATTGAAAAAGGCGCCATAAAACTAGTAAATGTAGTAAGGAAATGTTTTGGACACGTTTGCGAGAAAATTACTCCTTTTTTTTGAAAGCGGGTTACGCATTCCACTGGAAAGGTAAGTTTCGACATGCAGTCAAGTTTGATCACTCACTACATGCAGAAACACACCGTAGAGAAGGACGGAAAAGTATAAACCTCCACGATTCAAGTAAATGCTGAAAAACTGATCAGAGTGCTTTTATCTCAGCAAAACCCAAGTAGAAATGTAATCCAATAAGAGCCAATTCACTCTCGTTTGACTTATAAACAGAGACAGGCAGCAGTCCATGGAATTTGTAAACGGTCTGAAAAAGAACTTAGTGCAGTCAATTATTTACATGACACCTAAATGACAAATACCACTGTCATACCCATCACAAAGGAACAATAACACGCTGAGCCTGTTTCTTAAGGCGAGAAACACCACCAAATCCTCTTAGGGCCGACGCTCTAAACACGGCCTTGTTTGACGTGACACTTAGTTCAGTTCAGGGCAATCAATACAGCTACAAGGGGAAAGCAACACTCACCAGCAGCTGGCCTCTTTCTGCTCTAACAAAGTCAAGTGTAGTGACTGCTGTCTCAGGCAGCGCTAAATGGACGGTGACGCAAGCTCCCCATCCATACCTCCAGGGCAGGAGAAGAAGAAGGAGAGATAGACAGGAGGGCGGTGAACAAGACCAAAAAAGGAGGAAGTGAGAAGACAAAAAGCAAGGGGGTCTTCCTAGTCAAATTACAACTTGCACTGACTGCTGATTTGGACGCAAGCTGTTCCAAATTGGACGTGGAAATTGATTGATTATTTGGAAGCCACTTTAAATTTGGAATAAAGAATATGGAAAAGCGGGAAGCCTGTTGGGTGCCGGGGGGGGATTGGCTTGTTGATATCAGAAGCAGATGTGAAATACGCAGACATAGAAGGAAAAACAGACTCAAAGACCGCTGCTGGTCTGGACAGATGTGTATGTGTGTCTGTGTGTGTGTATCCGTGCTATCTTTAAAGCTGAGAGCTCAGCCAGACAGAGAAATAGAGAAAGTGTAAAGTAATCCATGAAACCCCTCACAAAAACAAATCATGCTGTAAGAGTAAATGTTATTAGATCTGTTCTCATTTACCACTCAATATCTACTTCTAGACCGCTGATGAATGAATGAAAGTAACACGATTCCAACGGATTCCCAAAGCAAAATTGAGCAATCCACTCAAGGCTAAGCCAAGAAAATCTAGAGTTAAGTGATTTTAGTCCTCGGTTCCCTTTAAATAAAACAGAAATACCCTTCATTATACAGTATTGTTTACCTACCATAGACATGGGTTTCCAAGCGATTCAGTGGAGAAAGTGATCAATACGTTCAAGGTCCAACAGACAGCACGTGGTTAGCTGAAGTCCACACCTGAGCTGAGCTTCTTTTGTTGTTGTTGTTCCTCCTCCAATGACTGCCTGTGTGTGTGTGTGTGTGTGTGTGTGTGTGTTCCTCCTGATATACCAGGCTTAATCTGAGAGAACACGGGAGAGCTTAGAGGAGGGCTCCGTTTACTACAGAAATTTACAGTGTACACACACGTAAACACACGCGCAGAAAAAAAAAGTCATCAAACCCGCCTACCTTCCCAATCACACCCACGCAAGTACGCACACATCCTGGCTGAGTCATATCACCTAAGACAAAAAGGCAGCTTTGATGTTACAGAATGACCACAGTGGTTTGATGTTTCAACTGATACTACCGATTTAAGATATATTATGAGCTTTCTAGGATTGTAAAGAACTAGGCCACCTTTTTTTAAACTTCTCAGTCCTTTGGCTCTAAACTGCTTGTGCCTGCCACACGCCTTGGCAGGGTCAAATGTACTGCCCACAAACACACTCCTTTCGGTGCCTTTGTCATTCACATTAAGCCTACACGAACCACGGTTTAAATCCCTCACAATTAGCCAGCTCACAAAAACAATTCAGACCCCCGAGGCTGGGGGGCCACATGTTCAATGTGGGAGGGGGAGGCAGGCCTTAATGCCCAGTCCCCACCTGTCCTTGTCTGATCCCTTCAAAACAAGGCAAACTGACGAATCC
>OMNV01007265.1:5308-17429 GCA_900303265.1 Brotula barbata
CCTTGAAATATAAAGATACAGTGAAATGTTATGATACTCCTCTACATAGATCATTTATCAACACGAAGCACTGCAGATACCAGCGAGGAACTTTCTGAAATACTTCATATGATTATATATAGGTATAAAATTATATTTATATTATTAATACTTTGCCTTTCATTCTCTATTATTGAAAAATGCATCTTAATTATTTGAATACTTTCCTGATTGAATGTGTTGGTAATGCCTGCATAAATCATGGCTGTAATTTTGGCAACAGTTTGGTGACAGAGTAAGTCCGTGCCCACTGCAGCAGCATGTGCAGTTAGTGAGTGCAGATCGCCGAGGTCAGAGTGACCACAGCTCACGTAGAACAGCTGTAATTCATTTTTGAGTCAAATCATGAAACAAAATTTGAGAAAATTCAGTTTGTTTCTAAGTAAACGATCACTGTTTTCATGTTAGTGGTGCAGATGTTTTCCACATAGTAAATCGAGCTCTCTGTGGAAAATGTCACGTAGCTGTTTGTGTTGCCACGATACCAACATGTCATGTCAGAGTCATAACTCATACGGCTCTCATTAAAACGCTGTCGTTCTTAAAATACCAATACTAATATAATGAGATGTTGTGATACCGTATCGGTATAGTTGCTGCAGGACCTCCCACTGATGGAATTTGAGTTGAGGAAAAAAGTCAAAAATACAAAGACCGTTTACCCCGAGTGGGACTGGAAACTCAATTCCTCAACATGAAATGCTAAAATATGAAATATCGTATGATTACATGATGTGAATTCTGGAAAGGATTGAGATCGGTGGTGCTGAGCAGCGCTTTGAGCAAGAAAGGTCACCCCATGTCGTCTCAAATTTAGTTTGCAGCTGTTCCTCTGGTTCCTGTATGTTATGCAATAGAAAGTCAGATGACACAGGAAGGAAAAAGTCCAGTATGAGTATTAGGATGATGGTACTGAATCAGTGAGCATTCAGTCCACTCACTGTAGGGTGGATGTACAGTATTACCACAACCTGACAAAAGATACTTGTTGCAGCAGGATGTTTGTAGGGATGTATTCATATTCATAAGGTTGCTGGCCGAGTGATTCATTTAGATGCGATAACGTAAAAACCCTCCCCTCTCTGCCCCCTCCGTCCCCTCCCCACCATCCACCTGGTTCCAATGATAACAAATGTTTGTCAGGTCTCAGTAATTAGCGCTCTCCCCCTGTCTCGCACACACACACACACGCGCACACACGAGATTGCTCAAGCATTCTTTTCATGAATGTTTGACCTGTACTTCTACTTAGTCAGCACTGTTAAGATGACATTGGGGTCGGGGGTAAACTACAGGGGGCAAAGGCTGTGACCCAGCCAAAAGATACGGGACAATTCACAGGAAACAGTGTATTTAAATAAGGTGGAAAACAGAGGAGATGGGGGCCAGGAGGGTTGTGGTGGTGGTGGTGTGTGTGTATGTGACTGCACTGTTTTCTGCACACATCATTTAATGTTCACTGGTAAACACTAAAGCATGACACTTCTCTGTCTGTCTCTCTAGGCTGCAGCTGGCTGGTGGTGGTAGCAGCCGTGGTGGCCTCCCTGAGCGGCCTGATTCTGGGCTACGAAATGGGCCTAACCTCCGGGGTCCTGCTGCAGCTGCGGGGCATCCTCTCGCTCTCCTGCCTGGAACAGGAACTGCTGGTCAGCTCCTACGTGCTCGGCGCTCTCCTCATCTGCCTGGTCGGAGGTCCCTTCCTGGATCGTTACGGCCGCCGCCGCTCCCTGCTTTTGAGCAACGCCCTGGTGGTCGGAGGGACCGTCGTGCTGGTCACGTTTACCTCGCTCGTGGCGCTGACCGTCGGTCGGGTGTTAGTCGGCATGGGAACGGCGCTCTCGGGGACGGCGGCGTGCCTGTACATTGCGGAGATCTCGCCGAGGACGAGGAGAGGCCTGCTGGTGACGCTGTACGAGCTGATGTTGGTCGTGGGTGTGCTGCTGGGGTTCAGCTGCAGTTACGCCTTCGCTGCCTTGCCCCGCGGCTGGACGTACACGTTCGGACTGGCCATCCCCCCGGCACTGCTGCAGTTCAGCGCTCTCCTGCTTCTTCCACACAGTCCGCGTTTCCTCGTCGTCCAGGGTAAAATGAAGCAGGCTAGGATGGTGCTGCTCAGGCTGAGGGGTGGTGGCAAGGAGCACAACGTGGAGTTGGAGCTCAGGGACATCCAAGGAGGGCTGAAAGAAGAAGCGCAGCATAATTTCTGGGAATTGTTTAGCGACAAGGCCAACTTGCGTTCGAGGTTACTGACGGGCGTGACCTTGGTGTTCCTCCAGCAGGTTACCGGGCAGCCCAACATCTTGTCCTACGCTTCTCCGCTCCTCCGCAGCGTGGGATTCAACAGCGATGCAGCAGCAACCCTGGCCTCCATGGGGTTCGGAGTGGTCAAAGTGGCGGGTACCATACCAGCCGTGTTGCTGGTCGACCGCGTGGGACCCAAGAGCTTCTTGTGTGTAGGAGCCGTCGCCATGGGATTGTCGCTAGTCACACTTGGAGTGACAACCTCACAAAGCCATACTCACCTCACAAGCCTGTGTAAGAGTCAGACCACTTTGAACAACACACACGCAGTGTGGGACTCGAACCACACTTCAACAGAACTGGACATCGATGTATGGACAACAAGCTTCCCCGGCCTACCGAAAAATGAAGAGATACAAAGGACTAACAGTGAGGTCGGGGAGTCTGTAGGAGGGAGGATTTATGAAGTGTCACCCTCAATGAAGTGGATATCGCTCATCAGCCTGTTGGTCTACGTGGCGGGCTTCTCCATTAGCCTCGGACCAAGTAAGAGTCTACTTTAGGAATCTTATTTATTCACACCCTATACTTATATCACACAGAATTAGGCCTCCACCTACTACTTTCAAAACAACCAGAGGCTAATCTAGAGCACCTTGAGGTAAAGGAACACTGTCAAATGAAGTAAACTAGAATTACCAGTTCTTGTCCATGGATGGGAATGCCTTTGATTAGAGTTTAAAACTGTCATGGATTACGCCTGCTGACTTTCAGATGTACGCCCAGCCTAGAAGATACAGCAGCAGTGATCAGTATTCATTCCAAGGAACACACACACGCAGCCCCGGTCTCTGTGTATTTGGTTCTGATGATTGCAGTTTGTAACATGAAGTGCAAAGTTCAACAGTGGTTATCGTGCACTAACTTGATTGCCGCTGATACAAGCTGGGCGGTCCTGACTGTAAATAGTTTTTAATTTAGGGTATAATATGACAAGATATTACACGCTTTGTGTTTTTTTAGGTGTTGCTTCACTGTTTTCATTATGTGACATATATAATATGATATAATCACTCTTTCCCTTCCAGTGGTGTTTGTGGTACTCAGTGAGATCTTTCCGATGGGAGTCAGAGGGAAGGCTGTGTCTGTGGTGTCAGCCGTCAACTGGGCCACCAACTTGCTCATTTCCATGACTTTCCTCACCATCACAGGTGCGTGAAAGATTTTTTATCACAGTTGGAGATGTGAGGAAAAGATATGAAGACAGGAGAATGTGAAATGAAATGTTATCGCTCCTCAATTGTCATCCGAGGAGATGTCAGATCAAAGCAGAAATAAGGTATTAGGAATGTCATTAAGGATCTTAGATCAGATCCGATGCCAAGGTCACCCGAGAATTGACAATTAAAGAATGGTCTGCTCCACAGGCATTCCAGTAAAAATGTTTTTACCGTAGTGTACATTTGTATCCCAGCAAAAAATACATTTAAGTATTGAGATTCACTGATAAACCTGTATTACCGCTTTAGTACCTATTACCTACCTGCTTTGACACCTCTAAGTGTTTAACAGCCTCTGATAATTAAGGCATATATTACTTCAAGTTTCCAAACCATTCCAATGTTTTCTTTGAAGTTCACCTTATAAATTAGCACTGCACAGCTTTTGTTGAGCATTGAGAATCAGTAAACAAAACAAGAAAGCTCCCAGAAACTCACAGGGACCGAATCAGTCAGCTGAAACCTCACACTTCTGTCGCTCTGATGTTGTTGTTTTTTTAGAAACGATAGGCGTTCCTAACGTGATTTTCCTGTATGCTGCTATGAGCTTTGTTCTGCTGGTGTTTGTCATCCTCTGTGTGCCTGAGACCAAGGGACGCACATTGGAGCAGATATCCAAAGAACTGGCAAAAAAGTGAGTAGTGCCCTGTATCACATAAAACACATTTATCATCTTTCACCAATGCATCTGTCATAATATGGAGGTTATTATCGAATGTTCCTCCGGTGGTACATTAGATCTCCTCATACATACTTTGTCAGATTACATGAAACGTGGGATTTTGTCCTTAAATTTGCATTGTCTTTTAGTCACAACTACAATGCTACCTTCATGTGGCGATAGCGACATGTCACATCCATGACCTCTGGGTTGGCAGGGTCAAACCGCTGACAAACCCGGATAGTGCCCTCAGATTTGCCACTGGTGTGTTGTATATTTATGTTTATTATTATCTAAGGGTAGTGATTGTTAGAGGTATCTGTCAAGAGTGAAACTTGAAATGACACCAAGATTAGATTTCTGACACTGCTTTTCCAGAATTGTGACATAATACTAAATTAATGCCAAATAACGCTCTGGTGTTATTTGGCATCCTTTTTTCCATTTGGCCCTTGATTGGACCATTAAGGATCATGTGCTTCAAATTTGAAAATCCACTAAAAGCTACTGAACATGGAAGTTATTTTTAGTTTGATGCAAATAGGTTCACTGTTGCCAGAGTTTCACCCTGGAGCACATTTTGACATTGGAAGTAGCTGATGAAATGTTGCATAGATGTAAAAACAAGTCTTTGCAAGGAAGAGTACAGTGAAAGAAGTAAAGAACAAATTTGCTTTGTAAAATCTCTGGAGTATCTTATTATCAACACCACCTGTATGTCTCTTTCCATTTCTCTTTCTGTCCTCCCAGGAAGAATTTTGATGTGAAGTTCTGCAAACAGGTTTCAGCTCACAACAGCCTGATCAGCAAAGTCTCCACCGAGGAACCAAAACATTCTGACGCTTAACTGATCACCACTGTACACTGTATCACCTGATACCAAGAGGAACTTTCAGATGGACACGCGAGGACAGACTAGAAAATGAGATACCACTCATAAATCTGATGCACATCTCCATATGTGGTTCTACACTTCCTTCTTGCAACACACACATACAGGAATGAATTAATAATGGAGACAGATGATTTATTTGAAATTTGCTCACATTTATCGCTCAGGGATCTGCTCAATGAAAAGCGGTGATGAATTGGAAGTAATTAGACTAAAATGAGTCAATTTGTAATTTCTTCTATTGTCGTGCTGTAAAATAAAGCGTCACACTAGATTTCAGAGGACCATTGTCACTGTATTCTGTGGAAGATACTTCACTCAGTCTGTAATGTCCACATATAAAATGAGAGAGTAGCAACGCGCTGGTAAGTTTTTTCATGTTCTTTTATTTTTATACAAAATACAAAATTATGAACACAATGTCGCAAATCCTCAGTTAACACCATTTTAAAAGACAAACATGACTCAGACATTATTTTGTCCACACCCTCACCATCAGACGGATTAATTATATACATAGATAGGTTGTTTCTATACACAGGTAAACACAAAGCATTGCTTCCTCTCATGTCACACCCAAATCAGTCTTGCTTCATTTTTTTGTTTGTTTGTTTTTTTTCTTCCCTTACTTTTATTTGTAGAGGGGTTTCTGACACTCAAACAGTAGTGGGTAGACTTGCTCCACAGCTGTAGCCACATTCCGCACATTTGGTCCTGAACCATAGGTGAAGGGGAAATCGGGGGTGGGGTGAGAGGATAAGAAAAAACCTTCAGTAACATCAAAAGCAGCTAAAAACACTTAAATAAATATGTTAAATGTTTGCTCGGAAGCATAGATAAAGCACATCAAGTCAAATGAGAGCAGTCGACAATTTACTGATACAGAAAAACACTGTGCCTTTCTTCTCCTTCTTCAAATATCTGTGAAACATTTTTTGTTAAGCCTGAAGCACTGCAAGAAATACTACAACAAAGTATTGTGAATATGAGTGAAATTCCTCAGGGAATTGGGTTAGGTACAAAAGGATTTATTGGGTCTTGGGTTGAGATCTTACAATGTGACCTCAATCCCTTACACTGGTGTGCCCTCTAGCTGTGGGCTGTGTACAACAATGAAGAGGCAGCAAACAGACTGACCAAATATACTTTACCTCCAACAAACACAGTGTGTACTTGTTTTTGTTTGGATGTTTGTGTGTGAGTGAGAGAGGGAGATACCTGTAACTGTGATACTGCCGGTCGAGAACACCTGTATAGTGGCTTTTATATTTTTGATCCTGTACGTGGCAGCAGGATGGAGCTCAGGTTCATAGCTGAAGAACACACACATACACATATTTAAATAAGTCATAGGGATGCACACGTATCCAAAAAGCAGCACATGAACCACACTAAGACTGAGTGCCACACCGACAGAGGAAAGAGGGTTTTACGCACACCAGCATCGACTTGTTTTCTCGACACACACGGTGCTCTGACCACTAGAGGTCATCGTAATACTGCAAATGTTGAGTACAGTTTCAGTATTTGAACAGAACGCAACAAAATAGAACGATGTAAGGACTATATTTTCTTTAATGACTGTGTGGTGTACGGTTGTGATGCTGCTTGTATCTTACACTACAAAGGTTCGGTTGTTCTTGGTGAAGTCGGTGAGATGGACTGCAAAGGGCATCGAGCAGACTGCCAGGACATTCACTACCCTGAAGGCTGAAAACCTCACCTGGAAAAACAACAAACACAGAAATAAAACAGAAATTTAAACATAAGACTAAACGTACAGGAACATCCTGTCTTTTACAACATAGATCTTTGGCCACTATACTGAAAGATTAGCATAATCTTACTGTACCCAGCCCTGTCACTTGAGACATCATACACACATTTGCACAAACCCAAGAAAAAAAACAAGCCTTGGTTCTCTTGACTTCACACTGCATGACCCTAATATAAAAAGCTATTAATGTAAGATGTAAACCAAGCTGAGCACTAAATAAACATTAAACTGCCAATACTTTATGACTATTTGACATCACGGTGCTAATTCTGGTACCATTATGGAAGTTGATCTAAATGTGTGCAGCAGTTTTGTTTATAATTTGACACGGAGGTAAAGGTCGAAATTAATCAAAGTAAGGTATTTTAGCTGGGTTTCTTTGGCTGTATTAGCCAAAGCAAAAATAAGAAAACCTGAGTTAAGAGTTTTGCTGCCTACTGCAATCATATATTGTGAACCTCAACTGGACAGCCTAGCATGTAATACCAATCCATTATATCATGACATAGTATAGTGACACCTTAAGAACACCGCCAGTTCTTGAAAGAAAACGCTTGTTTAATAACACTCAAATAACTCAAACGTGTTCTTATTCTTACCTTGAAGCCGAGCTTCTGCAGACAGCGTGCTAACCGCCGAGCCCCCAGCTTTGCCTCATCCTCACTGAGCAAGAGAGGAAAACCAGTGAGTGTTGGAATAACTGTGCTATGGACACATGGTATCGGTTGGGGTGCAAATAGTAACTATTAAACATTACATTGCATGTGAACTGTACTTCATATACATAGCTGGTAGATATATAAATATATATAATTTGGGACTGCCTGTTTTTTAGCACCAGATAGATTTTTAGAGAAACAGTGGGAAAAGTCGAATCAAATAACTGACCCAATTTATGATGACAGATGACAGCTAAGACATGACAGCAGCATTAGAACATTACATTTAAAATATACTTTAGTCTCCCTTGTCAAGCTCAATGATGGTTTTTCACCGTCCAATGCAAGCCTGTGTTACATGGAAGCATTTGTTCTGACGTTGATGACATATTGATTTTTATAACAGATTCAAGTGGTAGTTTTGAGTTTGAAATGAGCTTCTGGGTTTAAACGTTCACAGAAGGACCTTAAAAGTCCCCCATTTATCAGTCATATTCTGAGGAACTTTAAATAAGTTGTTGATGTTTTCAGACTTGTGGGGTTATATTTCTTCTGTTGGATAGTCAGCCCGATTCCACCTCGCATCTGTGCAGCAGCAGATCCATATCAGCAGCACTTCATTCAAATTACCTGAATTGTGCCTGTGCTCGTAAAACGCCCCACCAAGTTGATGAATTGCTGGCATGTCAAATTTAATATCTCTGCAGTGACATATGCAGAGGGTTTAGTAAATAGAGTATTTGGTTCCTGTAAGGTTATTTTTGTATCTTTTTTTAAATTCAGCCTGTGTCTGATATTTCAAAAAGTCAAAAGTTGTAAGAGCCAGATCACCTAGATGGAGAGACCAAATTTTAAAATCCTCATCTCAAAACAAGCCGGGGGGCAAATGGAACCTTAAATTCTAAATTCTCAAATCACGGGAATGGCAGTTGTGTAAAAAAAGTAATGTTCGGCTCAGGGTGAGTGTGTGTGTGTGTGTTTCATGTCTACCTGGTTGCTCCAGCACAGATGATCTTCCCTGATGACCAGATTGTGGCCGTTATCTTGGGCTTCCGAAGCTTCATTAAGACTTTCTGAAGAGAAACACACAGAGAAAACGTGTGAACAAAAACAAAACATAATAAACTGAGATATCGATTAATATTTAAATGATGATAAATTAGAACTTGAGAGAGCAAAGAAGAAAAGGAGAAACCCCGGTCTCCCTCTTTCACAAACTCCAGGTTCCTTACCCCAACTTCAGGCTTATAGATGACGTTGGTTCCTTCTAGGGCAATGGTGCGCAGGTTCAGGTGGCACCTGGTCTTAAAGGTGGCCACCACATTGGTGACAATGATATCGAGTGCTTCATCATTGCTGGAATCCATGAGGAAGTGTGTGGCACAGACAGGGGGACCACAGGGCTTTTCTCCTCACACATCCATCATTAATGTCACCATGACTTCATGGACACACATAAACAAGACAGGAAGGAACAAGACAGCGGACCAAGGTTTATTACTAAATTTGGCTGTTGGATATTTGTGTCATCTTGATATGAAAAAAGCTTGAAATGTTTCTCAAATACAAACTAAACCATTCTTGTACATTTACATTTTTCATGGATTATATTCTTATTGGTCTTGTTCTGCTAATGTTGAAATAATGCAGTTGTTGGTGTCTTTGCCTGCTATTGTATTTTTTTTCTCCTCAAAATAAAATGTTTAAGAGTCCACGAACACAGATTAGGTACATACATTATCAACTACATATTGACAGACCTTGACATGAATTCTTTATGTGCAAGATGTTGCAATAAAAAATGATACTCTAAACTATTAAAATTTAAAACTTTTGTTACGCAGGTCTCAACTGATTTAATTCAGGAAGATTTTCTCAACAATAACAACACAGACATCTGTAAGCTAGTAAACTACGTGCACCTCAAAAATGTATCAAACTTATCGTTACACAAAGTTAAAAAAAATTAAATGTCACGTCACGTCAAAGACAATTTAACCCCTTAAACACTTGTAAATGAATTGAATACACTTTAAGACAAACTGTTCACGGTTATTTAGAAGGATTTGATGTCCGTAGGCTTTCCACATTAGTAATAACTGAGTTTACTTCATTGAAGGGTACCTGGTATCCTTAGAAAAGTCGTGCTTGGCTCTAGGATATAAAATAAAACTATGACGATGGACCCATTTCATTTAACCATGTTAGCTTTCTTGCAACCAACCAAGCTAAATCACCGGTGCCAAATGCGATTTGTCGATGTGGCAGATTTGTTGTATTTGAAGTCAATCTTCCGTTTAACTTGCCTTCCAGTGGCTGCAGTGCTCTTCCCGTTGCTATATTGCATAGTAACGTAACTTGTTAGGTTTGCTTGGCAAACGGTGCTAGCCAATCTGGGCGGCTTTACTGGTTGTCATGTCAACTGTTAATCGCAGGACAATTAAAAGGTGCTCGCTTGCTGTACTGTATTGTTGTGGCTAAAATGTTGCAGGCGCGGGGCCTCCAAAAAGACCAAACAGCTGAGACTTGGTAATGCATCCGGTACTCGATTCGCTAACAACAAACAAAGCCCCATTGGAAGTAATGAATGAAAGCCTGTTAGCTATGCTAGCTAGCAGGATAGCTACCGATCGTTAGCTACATGGAGGGCTGATTACATAATTTTCCAGGTGTTTTTAAATGTGTGGCTGCGCATATGTAGATCATAAATGTTCAATTGAATTTTAACAACCTCTCTGCAGCCGCGTGATGGATACTTTCAGTTTCCGTATTTTTAAGGCGAAATCTCGTCCTTCGCAGATCACTAATGAGCAGCAGACGAAATCCTTCCTTTACCAGTAGCCATAACAATAGTACTTCCGGTGCTTCCTACAAAATAAAAGTAACGTCTGCATACACTAAAAAAGTAAATCCGTACAACGATATTACAGAATTTAAATATATCAAAATACTTGTGTGTCTAGTATCATCATTTACTTCATAGTTACAGGACCCAGCTAGAGGACGCTAAAACACAACTATAAAATTGAAAGCAAAAAATAACGTTCATAACTTAATACTAAAAAAGTGTTTACGTTTTAACACCCCCTATATGAATGATTTGATTGACTGACTAATTATTTATTAATCATTATGGACCATTTTTTAATATCACTATTTGTGTCACTGGTGCCACTCTGTTGTTACTCAGACATTTAATCCCCATGGCGAAGGCAGCTGGCGCCCCCGTGTGGACACATGAGGAAGAAGAGGAAACGTCACAGGAAATTAGCCGGTAAAACAGTCCAGTCTTGTATTAAATGCAAATTATGAACAATGAATGATTAAGCTAGGAATCAATATATGAGTCAGGAAAGATCAGCTACTTTGCAAGCCACATGCAAGGGTTAAAGTGCTTGTTGACACAAGCCAAATTGTGTGTTCACAATTTTGTCATTGTAATCATCCGTGCCTGCCAATATTACACTTAAGCGGCTTATGTTAACACCATTTCCATACAACAATGTGTAACTTTTTTCATTGTTTATAATTCACTGACAAGCAAGCTATGTGGACTAGTATCAACTCAAAGGAAAATGAACACATCTGGTCAGTAAACGCTCCACCAGCAGTTCTGGACTGGCTACAAGATAGGAGAAGGAGCAAAGTTTGGAGGCAGGGAATGTTTGTGTTATCAATGAGAGAATTCACAGCCGCTCCTGAGGCTCATGAATGAATTCAGTGAATGGGCTCTAATGGCTCAAGGGCATTGTCTCAAGCTTTAATCCTGTTATGGTTATTAGTGATGGTGACTGTTGGGAAGTTTATATATCACTGCCAGTGCATTTTGCATTGGTTAGATCTCCTCTTACTGCACCGAGTGTAATGTTGTACATCATCACATGCATGTTAGAAATACAAAAAATGTTTCGAAGAAAGATAATTTTCTTAAACCAAATGTACATACAGTCTTAATGAATGCATACACACGTGTGTCTGTATGGTTAATGTGCATGACTTATTGCTTGTACTCATTTGAGCATTGTGTGCCATAACCCAGCTCTTCTGCTCTGAACACTGCAAACACTTCTCACGCTTGGCCAGCACCCAAACAAAACAGCAAAATAACTTCTTTATGATTCAGCTCTCTTGTTATTGTTCTTCCTCCCTGGTTACCAAAGTGTCCCTCTCGTTCTCCATCTCATTTAATCCTCCTGGGTTTCCCCTGATGAAATATTGCCTTGTAAATCAAATGCATTGTGCGTTGAGAGCCTTGTTCAGATGTCCCGAGATGTTTACTATAAAGGTTTAGATTTAGAGCAGGTTAGCAAAGTCAGGTCACTAGCAATCCTGGTGTATTTGTGTGCTTGTGTTGTGATTCGGCTGAAGCAGGGCGCAGGCTCTTAGGAGTATGTTTACAGTTTGTTGGACTGCACATCAGTGGGACAATCTCCTCCCAGGGGAACAATGCTCTTATTCTCATTAGGTCATAAGATGCAGTCTGTAAACACACAGATGCGAGCACTTGAAGACTAATAGTACAGATATTTCTGAGAATAAATAGATGGTCGCTGTGACCTCTTCCAATGGTGC
>OMNV01007265.1:17449-34124 GCA_900303265.1 Brotula barbata
GTGTGTGTCTGTGTGTGTGTGTGTGTGTCATAAATCTTGCAGTGTGTGTTTGAGAATAAAATGAATATGGATTGAATCTTAAATCTTGCATTGTGTGAGTGTGTGTGTGTGTGTGTGTGTGTGTGTGTGTGTGTGTGTGTGTGTGTAAAGGAGAGACTGACAGAGGGGAAAGTGGAGGTAATATGCATCGATGTGTGTCCGTAAAGACCTAGATCTATCATTTGTTGAGTCATTATTTTATGCATACTTACAAGAAAAAAATGTAAGACCACGGTTTTCCTCTCACTTCCTACTGACCCGGCATGACACAAAGTGATTAATAGACTCAAACGCTAAATATTTGCTCTTGGGTGGAGCAACAGCCCCAAAAGAGAGGATGGAGATCGCATAATGCATTCAAACTCAGGTCCCCAGAATTGTGTACTCCCCTGCACTTGAAGATATCACAGAGACTTTAGAGTTCTTATAAAGGCCATAGTGTTTCCTGTAAACTCTCAAAACTGCACTCATCCAGGCTGTCACGTACAACGCTGCAAGAAGATTGAATATGAATATGGCATTTCTATTTAAAGCTGGACTTGTCTGTGTCAGCAGGGGTATTATCATCACGGAGATGTGCTGCTGTGGTGACCTCACCATTGCCTGTAAACTGGGTGTGTTTGTCTGGACCCCAGTGTTCTGTTTATGTTGGGCGTACATCACAGGCCCATTTTAAAGGGCCGTACAGAGCGAGGTTAAAGCTTTTGAAAGACTTTGCGGCAGTGTTGTTAAATAGGGTTCACTACGGGTTTGATGGTTTTGTGGGAGCTCCATGTCAGATTGTTTACGTTTTACCAGTTTGAATCTTCGTGCGACGGCTAAATATGCTGAGAAAATGAAGGAGTCTACAGCGACGCAGCGAAAAGTCTGGATATCGTACAAAAAACATAAAAACAAGAGGAAGAAAAGAAAATAATAACAAAATACGTTCATATCTTCACGATCGTGCAGTACGTGTGTGTACTTGAGTACGTCTGTATGGGACAGAGATAGATAGTGTGTGAGTTGGCGGTACAGAGGGAATCCAGTGCTCTGGCAGAGCTGCTCCGGGGTCTCCCAGTGTAAACAGAGACGTGGGAACAACCAGGCCTGTTTATATCAGCCTCGGTCTTACTGGGACCAGTCAGCCAGGCATCAGGGGCACAGCCAACACACCGGCCAAGTGTACGTCGCAGTATGAGGTCCAGTGAACACAAACACACCCATGTACAGAAAGAAGCAGGTTATACAGACGGGGTAATATGTTTCTATAGGTTTGATAAACAGAACTAATGCTTCAAAACAGGGATGTAAGAAATAATCACTTCAATTGCTGCTGCTTAAATATAGTTTTCTCAGGATTAATACAGAAATGGATCACAATTTACTCTGATTTTTACTTCTGGTGTCCACAAACCATAGCCAGTGGCCTAATTTTAATTATGTTACGCACTCAGGTCAAATAAAGGATTCATGATTCTTAACACAGCCACACATGTTAAAATCCAACAGCCTGTTCATGGTACACGTAAACACATCTTACCAGCGGGCCTTCGTTTCTATAGAAACCATCACGAATGACACAAACGGGCAGAACTCAAACTTCTGATTTGCCGTAGTTTGTAATCTACAGTGTTTTCTAAGCGAAATCTAAGAAAGGAAGAATAACAAGTGAGGATATAAAAAAACAGGAGGCGTGTACTAGAAGAGGAACCGTGAGTTCATAGATTTTTGATATATGATATTTTTTATGGCTTTATGCTTCTTCCACTTCTTTTTAAAAGTTTACACTCAAACTGAAATAAATAAAGCAGTTCAATAAAACAAGACACCAAAAAAGAAAAAAAGTAAAATCACAGTGAAATACAAACTAATTCAACACGTCTGAGATTTGACTAAAAACCAAAAGGAGTTTCTCAGAGCAGTGAGCTCTCTGCTGCCCTCACTTCACACAGACAGAGACGCTCCCAGGCCAACACTCAGCCCGTCAGATTTACTGGCCTAACATTAACACACCTGCACACATGTTATATGGAGTTCCCCCCTAAGCCGTGTTTAGACTAGTTTTGGAAATGATGACACTGCCATGAGTATTATCTGGTGCAGCTCCAGTTGTCAGAGATAGCACCTGCTATTTTCAGAATCAGAGAAACGAAATAATGACCTTAAAGCAGGATCAGGTCGAACAGATTCCTCTTCCAGATGAATGGGAAACTGCAGCTCATCGCTCGCTCCTGATAGCTTTTTATTCACACGCTACGATGGCGTCAAATGAATACATCAATTTGATGCTCTGTTTAAATCAACTCTGATTAATGAGGATAAATTACTGTCTAATATTTGTAATATATTGGCTATATTCCTGGTGTTTTTGAGTCCAGTGAATCTTCAAAATGGAAGCACATCTGCTAAAATCGAGCCTGTCGTTGCCATTTACTGAAAGTGAACTCATCTTTTTCAAAAACAGAATTTGAATGAGCTCAAATGTGTTAAGCTGAATGAAAACCGAGGCTTTTGGAAAGAATCACAGAGTAACGCCTGGTTGAATTAAAGACCATTAAAAGCTCATTTTGTGGCTCCTCTCTGACAGAGATGGACAGAGCTAATACATTTCTCGCTGGGGTACTGGGGCCCAGTGGCCATTTTGTCAGCAGCTCAGACAGAAACACAGCCAGTGTTTGGATAGCGAAGGAGTTGCTGTAAGCATTGTGGAGTGGATTCTTCCTCTCTCACAAGAAAACAGATCGCTCCGAAAACAAACTGCCGTAAGAGGGTGGAGGAGTCCGTCCAAACGGCATCCAAACATCGGCGAGGCAGATGGAGAGAGGGAAAATGGCACATGTACAGGAGGTCACTGCAGGAGCACGGAGGGGCATTGGATCGCACTTCAATTATTCTGTGTGTTTGTGTGTGTGTGTGTTTGTGTAATAATGCATGAAATGGAGAAATAAAATGCACGATTGTCAGTGAAAGGTACAGCAGATTATAGCCTATGAGGGTAAAGTTTAGTACGTGTGTGTGTCTTAATTTACTGCAGATATACAGTATCTTAGATGGGAGAAGGAGAAGAAGGTGTGTGTGTGTGTGCCCTAACCTCTGAGTGTGTGTAGGTCTGAATAAGGGTGGAATGGGGGTGGGAAGTGTTGACATAGAAGGATGTTTTGGGGTGGCGTTTGGGGAGCGAGTTGGGGTGAAGGTGTAGAATGATGATAGGAAGGACGGATGCGTGATAAGGGCTGTGGTCTTTTAACAGTTAAAAGAGTGTGTGGGAGTGTTTGTTGCATGTTTGGGGACATACACACATTTTAGAATTGATCTGCTTTTGCCTGTGTGTGATAAAACAAAGCAACAAAACAAATTCTCCCAACCAGACGCCTGCAACACACACAAGCACGTGCCTACACGCTCACAAACACACACTTACTCATACAAGCTCACACACAGACACACACACACTGATATCTAAATTAATGGTCTCCTTGGGGAGTCATCCAAAGGCCGCGGACGTTTGGGAGAAAAGATTCTTGGAAAAAGGCTCCATCATCAGAACATTTGCTCATTAGTAACCCCGTCTTAACCAGAGAGAAAAGAGAGAGAGGGAGAGACGGAGAGAGAGAGAGAGAGAGAGAGAGAGACTTTGGCATTTCCACGTTAAAGACACATTTACTCACCAAAATGGCTATTAAAGCGATAAATAGACATCCGTGGTGAGACAACATTTTGGTGTTTTGGAGCGACAGGTAAAGAGGAGCACAGACAGTTAACAGAGAGTCTGAGAGCAGAGAGACAGAGCATAAAAAGAAGACACTCCTCGTGCCTCCTCCTGCCTTTTTCTGTACAGGAAGTCATTAAAGAGTAAACCAATAAAGCTGTGTCAGATATATCGTATCCCTGTCCTCTGCACAGATATAAAATATTGGCCTCCCGTTCTCATCAGACGTGGGGATCAGCATTTTACTGGCCCACATGATCCTCCTTTGGAGTTCACAAAGTTTACTGGTCATCAACTCTCTTTTTGTTGGGTTTCAACATAATTGTTTCCGGTTTCATTGAGAGTGACTCATAAGAATGGAACAAATTTTGAGTGCTTATTCTCCTTATCAAGTCAGTTCATACAGCATTTAATCTTAAAGTTTCTTTTTCACTACTTGAAGTAACAGGAGTGTATAAATTTGGTATGGATCCAGATTTGAAGCTTCTCCTAAGACTAGCAGTGTAGTTTTTTTTTGTCTAAGCAAACAAAATCAAATATACTTCAAGCTGCAGTATTTGTTTTTGGCCACCGGGAGGCAAAAGTTTCAAAATGAAATGACTTGAAGACATCCTTCATCTTAATTATTTTTTTTAGCTAGTAGTGGCTAAGATATTAGCATACTTACCCATCTGATTCGTAGCAGCGGTCCACTGATTCTCTGAATAATCCCTCAGCATTTATCTCCATATTGGACTCCACCATCTCAAGGAGAAATATCTGTATTTTTTACTTGCTCAATGTTATTCTGGATTGGACAGGTGGTGTGAAGCTTGTTCTGTGAAAATAGCTGCTTATTATGAGCTGGAAATATTTGGGTTTGGTGAGAACCCTTGAGAAGAAACTAGACAGGATATGTTTGGCCTGAAAGTTTGGGAATAATTCTCTGTGGTTTCATGACTACGAGCAAAACTTTCACATTACACAAAGCTGTTTCATCCAGGGATAATTTAATAAATATTACTTTATCTTTTTCAAAAGTCTGTAGGACAGTGGAGTGGGTGGGTTTAATGACTCCTCCCCCTTCCTACCTGCGGCACCCCAGTCCCACCTCCTTAACTCCTCCCACCACTAAAATGTAAGCTGTGAATTTCTAATCATATAACAAGTAAAATCAGATGTAGTAGTGGGGGTGTTCAATCATTCAGTGATATTATATTTTTCACTGAATATTCAATTCATGGTTTCAGAATGTAGATATGAGCAAATTCTACAAATTTTTGGTTTTAAAAACATTCACGCTGTAGCTTTTATTTTATGAACACCAAATGTCCAATGCTTTTCAACGGATTTTCAATCAATTTAATGGACCTTTTCACACTAGAAACACATTAATATTTGGGTATGCCATGTAGAAAATGCGTTTTAAAAATCTGATAATAGTATAAAATCCATTACAACAAGCCTGACTTTTTTTTTAAGGTATGGTATCTTCACTTTCCCTTAAATTTGTCTTTATTCCAGATTAAATCATTTTATACACAAATAGATATTATTTCCCCAAGAATTCATACTGATATATTTGGTATCTTTGGAAAATTTGAAAAAAAAAACTTTATAAAGATGGACCTATTGGTGGCTCAAGAGGTTAATATTGGTTTAACATTTCAATTATGGCCTGGAAAGAACCAGTATAAGTTTTTGGTCTCCTAAACCACTCATAAGACAGTTGTTGACTATAAATACTGATAAGTTAAAACAATCGGCTCATTATTTCAATGTTATGATTAATTATCTTGTTACTATATTGAAATACATTTATTTTAATATATGTACTATTGTTAATCTACACATTTTGACTGAATCCTACTAAACAAACCTCTGCACGTGAATCGAATTATTTACCTCCACGCTTTAAGAAAGTACAGTAGGAAATGTCTAGAGGCCGCTAAATGACTTGTTTGGATGAACTGGGCAGTGTCTGTGTGTGTGTGTGTGTGTGTGTGGTGATGTCTGTGAGTTCAAACCCCTTCACGAGGGAAGTGCCCGTGATGATATACACTGTTTCTTTGTTCTTTGTTTGTCCAGTTTTTTCCCTGCTTGAGATTCATTTTTTAAACTTATTTGGACAAGTATTTCATATCTTAGGCAAACAAAGAGGCGAGTTTAGAGGGAAAATAAGCAGCCCCCGTTTTTCTCTGCTTCGATAAGGCAGTTCAACCTCTTCCAAAACAAATATGCAACATGTTAACCACGGCCCAAAAACAAGAATGTGTTATGTATGAAGATAATGGTCATTAAAATGCATTATCATTATCATAAGTACATGACGTTTGTTCTTATCTAGCATAGATAGATGGATAGATAGATAGATAGATAGATAGATAGATAGATAGATAGATAGATAGATAGATAGATAGATAGATAGATAGATAGATAGATAGATAGATAGATAGATAGATAGATAGATAGATAGATAGATAGATAGATAGAAAACGTGAGAAAAGAGAAGGAAGTTCTGAGGAGAGAAGGAGGTTAATCCAAACAGATGTGTGCCAGGTTATTTTTACGATGCTCCCATCAGCCATTATCTCCCTGCTTTGTTATGGTTAGGGGTAAATACAGCCCTGGGCAATACCAGAGGGAGAGAAAGAGAGAGAGAGAATCCATCCATATGAACAACAGGCAAAAATGATGCATACTCACTCTCTCTCTCTCTCTCTCTCTCTCTCTCACACTCCCTCATAACCACAACAGTTTATTCCATTTCATCAGACTCTTCGCTGGCCATTATAGGCCTAATGGACACAGAACAGAGCGCTGGCCTTTTTATCATCTTGCTCAATAAAAATCTCAGGGCCAGCTTGCGCATGAGACTCTCTGTCTCTGGGCTAAATAAATGTCTGTGTGTTGACTGAGCTGGTGAGCGGAAAAAAGAAAGATTTCAGAGAGTGTGTGTGTGTGTTTGTGATAAGTGAAGTGGAGGGGAAGTTTCTGTGGGAAACGATTGGGAAAAGATGATACTTCTATTTTGAGTGTGTGTTTGTGTGTGTGTGTGTGTGCGAGAGAGAGAGAGCGAGAGATAGATAGTTATGTGATATCATGGATATTTGGCATCTGACTGATCTGTAAGCTCTCCAACCACCTGTGTTTAAGGCGTGGAGTGAAGATAAACGAGGGGTTTAAAGTTAGACATACAGAGAAATTATGTGTGTGTCTGTGTGTGTGTCTGTGTGCGTGTTTGCTATTACACATTTATATGCCAGCACATGTTTGAAAGATCCTGTTTTATGTGTATTTAAGAGCCCATCGCCCATATTGTTTTGCACTCAATGCTTCTTCCAATATGCATTCGAAACATCTGAATTCTCCCTGGAGCAGCATTTCCAACATTTCTTACTAGTTTAAACACACCTGCCATCTTACAGAGAGCCAACAACCATGTGTTGATGTACGTGTGTGTGTGGGAAAGACAGAGAGAGAGAGACAAAGAGCCTTCCCCCCAGCTGACCATGTGTGTGTGGGTGCGAGAGGAACAGGGGTGACGGTGAGTTTGGAACAGCAGAGAAATGATCTCAAAGGTTTATTATCTTTAATTAGCATCCAGGGGGGAATAGATAGATAAGGACCACCATTTAGCTGATGGATCTGTTCTGTGTATATCCCCAAGCCTGAAGATGTGGTTTAGCAAGACAGATGCAGGGATCATCAGTCCTGCAAAAACACTCCAAACACTCCAAAACCTCCAGTTATGTCTCTGTTCTTACATTTACATAATACCTTCCCTAGGCAGCCACTGAAATTCGGTACGTACCTCGTTTTTGGGGTTACGCTTCAACAAGATTTTAGTACTGATGCATCCTCTTTGTGGACCCAGTCCAGTTGCAGTTCACTTTCTTAATGAGTTTTTTTCATCTTGAGTAAGTTACTTATGAAATTTTGGAGTTACTACAACATCGAGTTACTTTTCCTTTCTGTTGATTATTGATGAATATTTTTGACCTTTTGTGCGTGTGTGTAACTTTCAGACGGTCCCTTGCAGTCAGTACTGAGCTGCTGTAGAAACCTTTGTCTTTTGGATTAGATTTCTGAAAAGTATCAAAAAATAAGCATAGTTAATTTAATCACCAACTCAGGCAACAAATGATGATAGTGATGACAAATATGATGTTTTTATATACACATTAGAAGGGAAAATCTTCTAATGCTTACAGAGACAAACAGACCTGAAACTAATTAAATGCAAAAAAACAAATTGAAACATGAAAGATAATGATGACGAAGATGATAATGTCAACACATGAGTATGAATTCATACTTTCAACCTAATTATTTTTTTCCTTTTCAGCTCATCTGTCCATCCAATACACGCACACGTCCTCACACACACACTTCAACAGAGACGCATGCTCTTCAGCTCTGAAGATGCAGCTCGCTGCTGTCAAATAAATAAGCTGAAAAGTAAATACACATCAAACAGCTGGACAGCTGCAGACACACCGCAGTTACAGGTTTTTGCATAATTGTGCAAGTGAGTATCTGTGCGCACGTGTGTGTGTGTGTGTGTGTGTGTGTGTGACTGTTAAACAAAAGCAACACTTTTCTGGAAAAACGTCTACCATGAGCTATAAAAATTTGAAAGAAAGTGCAGAGACAGTGAGAGAGAGAGAGAGAGAGAGAGAGAGAGAGAGAGAGATGGGTAATATTAGATAGCATGGAATGTGGTATGTATAGATAAGGATGATTTGAATCATTTCTGGAAATTCCTCCTTTAAAAACTTAATGTTGAATATTATACACACACACACACACACACACATATACTGTATATTAACATGAGCAAACCTCTGACGCATACACATGCAATGAAAGTGTTTTAAACACGAAATTAACATGAAATTTTGTTTAGACTGGTTGTATAAATAAAAAAAGAAAAAGAAATTAAATAAATGACTAAAACGTGTGTGTGTGTGTGTGTGTAATGTTCCCCTAGCTACAACACACCCAGGCTGCATTAGCTTAGACTGAGTTGTGAAAGCATTGCGTCTGCTTTAGCTTTAGCTTGTTGGCTAGCTAATGCTTTTAGGTAATGGCACCAAAATCATCATTCAAATAAGTCAAAAAAGTAAAAAACAAAAAAGTACCACCTTTTACAGATAACATAGCTTCTTTTCTTTTGTTGCCGTAAGAAAAAAAACACTTTTTCATGAGACAATTGGCACCCACTGATCCAAGGTATACTTAAGATCCAATCTGACGCGTAGGTGCCAGCTTTGGACCGCCGAGACGGTCGCGTCTGCCAAAATGTCTCCATCGGATTGTCTGAATTCTGGAAGAAAGTGCCCAAAGATGTGAACTACACATCTTTCTTAATGTCTTGCTTATTTCTTGTGTATGAGTGAACCACCAAAGAGCATTGTGGGTCACGTCATAACATTTGATTACATGAGCGCCTTAATGGGCGTTGAGAGCTTAATGTCGATCTTTTCACAGGCTGATAGGAGGTTTAACGTGTCAGTTTGTGCTGTGTCGGCTCTGTAGTGGCGTCATCAACAAAATATGCAACTACATACACTCAGCACTTGGGATGAGCCAATAATTAAACGCTACAGTTAGCATTTAGCGAGGAGGTCAGCAGATATCTGTTTGTGATTATACCGTAAGGTAAAGTGTTGTTGTGTCTGTCCTGAGGACCTGTCTGTTAGTTTGGGTCCTTCACACACACACACATGCAAACAAACACGAGGTCACACACACACACACACACACACACACACACACACACACACACACACAGGGGGGCCACTAATGACCACAAGTTATACCCACACACACTTGTCTGCTTCCTGCCCTGGGACTTTGGGTTCAGAGGATCTTGCAAATCTCCTGAGATTTGGTGTTAGATGTTTGAGCGTGTGTGTGTGTGTGTGCATGTGTGTATGTGTGCCAGGGCATTTTTTTTATTTTTTTTATCGCAAGTCAGATCTCACCTCTTAGTCATCTCCTGTTAGTCTCCGGTAGCATTATGTGTGTGTCTCACGGGAGAACAGACACACACACACACACACTAACACAAACATACACGCACTCACACACGCACCGAGAGATTAGATGGGGATACAATGAGATGTGAGAAGGTGCCGCTAAGGTCAGCTCCTTTAACCCATCCACACACACACACACACATCCTCTTAGTTGAGTGATACGCCAAATAATGGGGCAAACCGAGTCTGAAGCAGCCAGGAGTAAAATGTCAATTGACGTCGACTACTTTGCATAATTTCACATTTTGTCATCTTTCCGTCTTCAAAAGCGTCAGCTGTAATGATATAAATTATGTGCCTGTCTGTCTGTGGGTGTGTGTTAGTGTGTAAGGGCGTGTGTGAGTGCGTGTAAGAGATTGCAGACATAAGTCAAATGAGCAATGTTTTCACAAGTTCCCTCCCTGAGCATCAGACTCATTTCTAAAGGGGGGGAGTATCAGGAGTAGCCCAGGAGGAGCCCAGATCCCGGGCCCGGTGGGAGCGATGCTTCCCCACGGGCCTTGGAGAGAGATTGGCAGATGGAGGGAGTTGGCGGGGGTGCGCCCGACGTCTACGCCCAGGAAGGCAGAGGTTTCCCTGCGTCGGGGCCGCTCGACACGTCTCTGTGTATCGTATCGGAATGGTTTATCCTGGAGATACGGGCAGGTTACGTGGGTGTATCGCACTCGAGTCTGGAGTTTGTTCTTGTAGACAAGAGTAAGCGAGTAGGCTACCCCTCCACACAGACGCATGCAAAGGAATACATAAGGGCAATCACGCCCTGGAAGTGGTGCTGTGAGCCCGCTGTGATTGTGTGTAACGTGACGTCCTTAGGGTCCGCTCCTATCGCTCCGAGACCACTCTGTCTGTCCCCCTCTGCACTATGAGCTACAGTAATTACCACTGAAAGCCGTGTCGTACTGATACAGACAATCAGTGTGTGTGTGTGTGTGTGTGTGTGTATCAGTGGATGTTCGCTATGAGCTAACCACAGCACAGAGACAGGCTGAGATATAACGTAATGAGATCATTACATCTGCAGGGAGAGGAGAAAAAAAAGAAAACTGATGCATTCATCTTTCAAAATAAAACAACGGTGCAGCGCCGCAATGCGAGCGAACATGTGAATAAGACACAAACACACACACGCTCACACACACACACACCTGCTGGTCCTTCTGAGTGATGAGGAGGTAGGAGATCAAAGCACAGGACCTGATCCAGCCAATAGGAGCTCAGCGCTGTTTATCATCCCTCTCCATCATCACCCTCCATGTTAACAACAGTCTGATGAATCATGTGTGAAAAGTATCAACGACGGTCCGACATTACACCACTAATTAGGTGTGTGTTATGATAATCCTGGCACTATATCTTTCTTCATTTACAGAGATCGGTCGCAGATAACGGGCAGATGAATAAAAACGACTTTGTTTTTACGTTACTTGCTGTGTATCTGTTTGTTTCGCTCATGATATATCTCACCTTTTTTTTTTTATCAAAATATTCTCACAAAAGCCATTTTTAGGCTTTGGGATTACCTCAGATGAAATATTCTGGGCGTGTTGTGGATGATATTATACTAATTTCCCACTCCCTTATTTGACATTTATTTGGTATTTTTGGAAACCTGATGATTATGACTACAATTTAACCCCTTAAACACTGAAAAATAGCAGCTGAGTACTCATTTACGACAGTTGAAAACACTTTTAACAGGGATTTTCATTTTAGCATTTATTGATAATTGAGTTTACAATGTTGAAATGGTTTAAAAAGCTCTTAATTTACAGAATGGTTAACATAAGAAATCCTTAAATCCTGTAGAAATCAGTACTATAGCTATGACATTATAAATTTCCCTTTCTCTATTTACAGATTTTTGCAGAATATTTTTTGTATCTTTGGAATTTGTGGACATTTCGCTAGTATTTAGAATAAAATAAAATAAAAGTGTTGCCCTTAATCTTCTCATTATCAGGACCAAACTTCCACAGCGTATGATTTATTCCTCATTCCAGTTTTGTGCCATTAAAAGCAGGATACATGAAGGTTCTGATCTTCTGTAGGGACGGATTATATTAGATATTAAAAAAAATGTATTAACACTAATTGTGGTCCGTTGCCTAATGAAGCTAAAATGATTGTTTATGTAAAACATTTAATTACTCTTAATTCGAAATGAATCAAATGTGTGAATAGATTGCTGACAAAGTAGGTGTCAAATACTGTAGTTAGAGAGAATAATCTGGGTGGCTCTTTTCTTCTAATATTACTGTAGTACCTGGTATTGCAGGTACTACAGTACTGAAGAGGTGGTTTTGGATGAGGCTATTTCTTGGCTGTAAAGCTCATTTCAATTGCTTCACCATCTTTGCTTTAATATTTTTGGCTCTATTTCACTAAAACGTGCGGAGGAGCCAGAACCCATGAGTGCGTGTGTGTTTGCATGTGCGCGAATGCATGTGTGGATGCGTGAGTGTGTGTTAAAGAGGGGAAGGTGGAAGTACATTTCTGCAGCTGCTTTGAAGGATTTAGAATGGTTGTGGAAGTTGTTAAGTCTGAAAATCATACCACACACGCACACACACATACACACACACACACACAAGGCACCACTGTGTGAGATAGAAAACTGAGCAGTGTCCCTCTCTCTGTTTATAAACTGTTGCCTCAATCAAAGTGACAGAGACCAGACCTCGCATTCTGAGAGCCAGTCAGAGCTCCGTGTTGCCCTACTACCCGGTGCTGCATAGTAAAACCATACACACACACACACACACACACACACACACAATGTGTTAGATCACCAAACCACAAGTTTGACCAGAGATTTCAGCAGAGGTAAAACAAAAAAGTGCCATGTAAAGCATGAACACACACACACACACACACACACTCAGAGTGCAGCTGCATCACATCTCCTTTACTTCCGACAGGCCATTTTGGGCTCCCGGCCAATTCAACTTAAGTAACGCTGTGTATGAGTGGGGAGGTGGTGATGGTGGAGTTGAAAGTTTCTGGGCAGAGCCACCAATGTGCAACTTTCCCAGTTGGACGTATTGACCAACAAATACCAGAGAGTTGAGAACACACCCGGTCCGACATGCTGGCCTTTTTCTCTTTGCTCTTTTGCTGTTTTCTGTTTTCTACGTTGCCTGCACTTTGTTAGGTTCTCTCTCTCCAGATTTGAACTGCTATTGACCAGTATCTGTCTATTTGAAGAGGACATAAAGTAACTACAGCTGTTTTACTCTCTGTCCAGATACACAAACTGGGAGATGACACCATAGGGAGATTTTTAAGTTAAATTAGATTTTTAAGTTAAGTTAGATTTTTGTTGAAAAGTGTGTGTTTGGTAAAAAATCCACACAGCTGTACTATTAGGTGAGTTTTTTATTTGGTTTGAATTTTCTTGTGTGATAGATTGACTCTAAAATGTCTAAATAAGTATGAGGTTCTAACAGAACACCACACAGAGGACTTTAGGCAAACTCCTCTATTTACCCTTCAAAGATCAAAGTCATCTTCAAATAAAATAAATAAAGTTTGAAAAGCTTCATTGAAGTGATGGGTAACTGATTTTCATCATTTAAAAGGAGATCGCTATTTATCTTTAAAGAAACATTTTGGCTGGATTATAATTTTGCTAATCTGAGGACCACCGTGAGGACGAGAAGTGATTTTACTTTTACTTTCAATACATAAGCACAGTTACTATCCAGGAAAATGCTTTTTTATACTTAATTTACATCAGCAGCTAAATGATTTTTACTCAAGTATAACTTTGAGGTATTTTATTTGTTTGTTTGTTTATTAGGAAAAAGCTTTCAGATCTGCTGAAGAAGGAGGGGGACGATGGAACTAACATTTGCACAAACAAAGAATCCAGGAGAGAAGGAAGGTACCACATAACTCTACCTAACTCAAATCTAATCTTCATCTACTCTGAACCATCTTTAATCCCTGACTCTGCTCTTCCCAGTGTTCCTGCTCTCTGATTGGCTGCTGAGGTGATGGATGAAAGTGATGCCTACTCATCTCGCAGTTGCACTTAGAAAGATTCTACAAAAACCTGCAAATATGCACAAATGCCTATTCTCTCTCTCTCTCTCTCTCACACACACATATCCTGGAGGATATCATAGGATTTCGTCACACACTGAACATTCCAAAACATCCATTTCCAGCCTTCATGCTTATTGTGAAACACTGTGCATCTAACACATACACACACTCACACATGCACTTACACAGATAAGTGTGTATGCGCGCACGCATTCCAAAGAGCAAGACACTCCAACTCCCCAACACTGTAAGGACAAGACTTCCAGGTCGTTAACCTACAGTATGACAGAGGATCAGTCTTACTCTTGAAAATCACTCTCTGCCTCCCTCCCGGATGTCCCTGTCACCAAATATCAAAGGACTGTTGTCTTTTTGAAATATAATATGATATTTCCACTCCCACTAACATGTTCATAATTCTCCCTTATTGCCCAACATGTCTGCCTCATCCTTTTGCCCCATCTCGCTCTTACTCCCTGCTGCGTCTTTGGACTTTATGCAACCTTTCTTCCAGTCGTATCACTTTGATTCCCTTAAGTGAACTAAGGCAAAAAGCAATCTTGTGCTTACATGTGTGAGTGTGTGTGTGTGTGTGTGTGTGTGGTGGGGGGAGTATAGCTGTGATAAGGGACAGAGAACTGGAGTGCTTAGACATAGATGGATGATGTTTTTTCTCACCCCGAGTCTCACTTCTAGATTACAGTGTCTCATTCTCTCCTCGGTGCAACCAAAGTCCACTTCCTTTCTTCGCTGGACTTTAATTCCACAATGTCGCAAATTATACTTAAGTCGTGACGCATTGTCCCCAAGTATGAGTGTACGTGTGTTGTTCCTCTTAATATTTACAAAGGTTTTCTTGAGTGGCTTGGTTTGAATGAGGAAACGTTCTCTTAAAGCATTTCTTTGAACTAAAGAGATATAATTGAAAACCACGATAAATTATGGCTCTTAGGCCACGTTTATACTTGATTAACTCTGCGTGCACTTTGACCTATTTGCTATGCGAGCAGTGCCGTTCTTATGTTCTTTATGTCAATCGCGTGCTACGTGCTAAATGTTGCAGCCACTAGGGGGCAGTGTGAGGCGTCGAAACGTGAACGAGTACTGGAACGCCCTAAAAAAATTCAAAACAAATTACCATGGCGATGATTCGTGGCACCATGGCAATGAAAGAAGCAGCTACGGAGGTGACAACAAAGATGGAACACGGGGCCGTCCATGATCAATGCATCAAATAAACACCGGATACACACGGCAGCCATTCAAGCAGAAACCTGGCCTCATGTGACACGTGTGATCGCCTGGTCATGTACGGTATCTGCGGTTCTCAAGCTGTGGCACGTGTCACTTGTGATAGGTAATATGCCCCCTGGTGGTGTGTGTGTTGACACTGCACATTTCTGAGGGGAAGTGCTACGATTGAAATATATCGTTCTGTCAAATTATTTACAAATCAAATAAGATTTCTTAAGAAATTACAGTATTTCCTCATTGATTTACGTCATAACATAATGTAAGTTTTTATATTAACATCCATTTAAGGTGTCTGGACACTTCATGGACTCGTCACAATTTCATACATCAGATCCACTGCAGTATTGTTCGCCATTTCCACCCACACACAGTCGCTTTTACACATTTATCAAAGGTCCTGTGGTCTACACACACCAGCCAATGTCGGCCAGTGTGTGTGTGTGTGTGTGTGCGTGGGAGAGAAATGATAATGGCCCCAGGCATCAGGTGTCCCCCTTAGTGGCCCTCAGAGCAACATCTGGAACCCTTCCCTTCATGGTGACATCACACATCCAGCATCACCTTTAACCCCAAACCGGCTAATTAGCAGAATGTCCCTCCATAACTGCCACAGTCTCCACTTTTTTCTCTTTCCACCTGTTGCTTCACGTCACTGAGTGTGTGTGACCACAGCTCAGAGAGGAAAAATGGTCACTGAAAAGTTTCCCTAAACACTCTCAGTATTTTCTTTTTCCCTTTGCGTTAAGGGCCCTCAAGGCTTTTCTGACTCACATTTTTGGTGCAGCCAAGAATGTCGTTTTGCACAGTATGTCAGCACTTTACTATAACTTAAATGATAAATAAAGACTCACGTCGGACGGATAAGGCAGGACTGACCACGGGAGAATTTTATTTGGAAATGAGAGCGATTGGAGATGGTATTCGCTTTGGGTCTGGGTTCTATCGACACGCTGGGAGGGCAAAAGAGCAACGAGAGCCCTGAGGTTTGCCAGAAAACGTTTTCATGAGCTATTTTAGTTGATGTCCCTCTCCCTGGTCCTCTGTTTTTCTCTGGTGGATCCATGTATCTCAGAAGTGATCATCAATCTAGCAGACTCTATTATTACTTTTCCACTAAGTGCTTTGATTTCCAGCCCACCCAGGAGATTAAGCCTTAAACTCCCTGCTTCCTCTCTGCTGTCCTTCCATCCCCTCACCTTTCCGTTCCCTCTCTCTCTCTCTCTCTCTCTGGCCTCATGGAGCCTCGCTCTTATCAACTTTTTATTAAAAAATAAAAATAAATAATTATTTTCCAAATTACAAACTGATCTATAAGTGTCTGCCAAATTAATGCACAGCTTTGAATTGCTTCACTGGAAAACAAACAAACAAAATAAGTAGTGTTGGTGCCTGTTTGGATGCACTATGACACCGGAAACAAAGGGGTTAAAGGGCACCTCTCTGGAGACACACTACTTATCCTTGCACACGCCTCAGTGGTGCATACGTAGGTGTTGTGCACACACACACACACACCCACTCAAAATATCAAAAAATCCAGTAAGAGAGATCCAAACGTGGCACAGTTTCATCAGTGTTTCTGTACAGAAAATCAATGAAGGTTTTAAATCCGCTGCACCTC
>OMNV01007274.1:2201-35547 GCA_900303265.1 Brotula barbata
TTGTTTTTATCAGAGACCTTGATAATCATGGAGGAGACTGATAACTGATTTATCAAAACATGGGGGTTGAGGTTTTGAACTTGTGACCTGATGTGTGATGACTTTATGTTTTTTTAAGTTTTGTCTCAATGTGACAAGTTTGTCTGAATCAGCAGTAACTCTAAAATGTAAAAAAACACCTTCTTCTTGTTTACGTCCTAAATTTAAACCTCTTCGTTCTTCACGTTGATTCTCTGCTGCCACGATTTCTTCACCTTGGGTTGTTTATTTTCATCCTCCGCAGTCTAAAGTCTTTCTTGCAAAACTGTTTCCCATTTGACTTTCGTCAAAATTTCCACTTTTACAACACATTTTTATCTATTCTGGAGGCGGTTTGCCTTGATTAGGGGTTTGTTTACTTTCTAGGCTTTTCTCGAACCACAGATGTTATTAGGAAAATCTAAAGAAAAATATTATATTTATATGGTATGTATATATTTATTCATATATTTCCTTGTTTTTTGTTGAATTTATAGAAAAAAAACCCGTCAGAATTGTAATTCCTTGATTGTTAGAGTTCCTTTGAGTTCCTTTCTACTGTCAGATTTGAGGAAGTTTTCACAGAATCCTGTGATTCTCTGGACATAAGCAGAAATTGGGCACTCAAAATTTCCGCATTTAATCAAACCGTTCTTCTAATTTATTGTCGGTTTTGGATCCTGTTGTTGAGTGTCCCGGGCCTCCCTGTGTGAATCCTTTGAGGAGTTTAACTCAGGGGGAGGTCCAAATCAACATCATGCAGGCAGAAACCAACAGTCTCTCCTCCTCTGCTTCAATCTTTATTCACAGCAGTCAAATAAAGGCCTGAAAAATCACCACAAGTGTAGCCGGGGGACCTCCGGGCGATTCATCCTAAACATGTGTCCCTCCCCCACCCCCCGCTAAAGTTAATGTTCTTTCACCATTCATCTCAATGGTCTTTGCGAGCGGCTGTCACCACGCACCAACGACATGCGCCTACACGGTCAAGTGCCACACGCTCAGCCTCTCTTCCGTTAAGCAGATAAAAGGTGGCATCTGTCTTTATTGTGCGAGTAAATTCCCGCCGCCATTGATCGCCGACACTTCACATGCTGATGAGGAGGATGGGACGTATAGACGGAGGCCCCGCCGCTTTGTTCTCCCGGGGCGACGTTATGCAAATCAAACAAACCGTTTGCAATCTCAGTGTTGGCAGTGAAATAATTACAACACTATTATAACACCTTGTTCAAACCGCTCCGACACAGGGCGGACTCGGGGGTTTTGTTCCCAAATCCAAAAGGTGATGAAGTTCTACAAACTGGGCAGTGTTTGAGGGGAAACGGGGGAAATTTGGACTGTAACTGGCAAAACCCTTTAAAAGCAACAGGAAGCCCAGACGCACAAAGAGGAAGGGCGAGGCGAGCCTGACGTTTATCGGCACGAATCGGGAGTGAAGGTGAAATGATACTCCGCTCTATTCAACGCTCTGGAGAGGACCGGTGCTCATTTGCATAAAAGTTGTTGGGAATTTGTGCCAGCAGAGGTGAGTTGAATAGAAACCAGAAGAGGAAGAAGGGTAGGACATTAGAATGAGATCAAGCCCGTAGATAACAATGCAAACAGAGCCACCTGTTGTTGGGGCCTTTGTGAGCCAGCGGCTTTGTCGGATCAACTGACTCCACGTCCCCGGGAAATACAGCAAATCCAAACTTTTCTAGCGTATTAAACACAAATTCTGTATAACTGACGCCGTGGTCATCCATCCATCCATCCATCCATCCATCCATCCATCCATCCATCCATCCAGAGTGGGGGTTTGCACGTTTGGATCCAAATAACGGAATTAGTTGAAATCACCAAGGCCACACGGGTCCGTACACAAAACACTGAAATGTACAAGTCGTCAGTTTCTGCTTAAAAGCTTTAGATGGAAGACGTTCCTGCCCGTTTTCCCACGGAAACATGGACAAAATGCATGTAAAGAAAGAATAAAAGTGCAAATGACAGTTGAATATTGGCAGGGAATCGCTGTCTTCACTGTAATATGGAAGATTGTGTGTGCCAGACGTGGTATTTTTACAAATGACTCTGCGTCACACAGTTAGACTGACAAGGGATTAAAATCACAATTTCCACAATTACATCCCAAGATAATCATTGTTCCGAGCGCATGCGGCTCGCCGTTTAACAAGTCGACACCTTTGCATTGAGTAGAAGACATTCCGACGCCGCCGTCAAGTTTCATATTGGAACGAAACGTGTGTAATGGAAAACGGTGCAGGCCAAGAACAAATGAAGAGCTGGGTATTAACGGGCAATCATCGGTACTTTACAGGTTTACATCACATGGGAGATTCAGGAGAGATTGAAAGAAAGCAACCATGATGTCACACTTCATACATAATTCTGTTTAAAGAGAACAATGTGTAATATGTAGACATTACAGAGTTTAACAGCCGGGATTGGAATATTGGAGATGAAATCTGATGGAAACGCTTATTTATGATAGAAATATGGTGCTGTATTTTCCACCGACATGCGGCCTGTACGGGTCACGATGCAACCCGATCTTCAGCTTTTGCTTTTTGAGAAAATGCAATCCAGGGATTCCAACATTGCCGTGATTCCTTCTGGGGCCCTCTGACTTCAATTTGCCTCCGAGAAGCAAAGAAAATGATATAAATACACACAAGCTTCTCACATCGATCATGTTTACAATGTTCGCCCGGTGCCGTGTAAACCCCTCCTCCCACGTCCAGATAGAATTTCAATCGTCTCTCCCTCTCTGAACTTGTAAACGGTCTAATGAGTTTCATTTGGTTCGGCTGCGTCGGGCTCAAACCGCCGGAGTGACCGCAGCAGCATTCATAAAGATCACAGGGAATCCTCTCGCTCGTGTGCACGCCTCACTTCTGTTCAGCACATGTCAGCTTTGACATTTGGTGTGAATTTCCAGGCCATTAATTTAGGTAACATCACTTCTAAAGGAAACTGCCCAACATTTGTGGTTCCTCTTTCAAACGTTCTCTATTAAACCTGCTATTAAGCAGCCCGTGCTGCATAAATCACCGCAGAAAAGACGCCACCAAAACGTGCCACGCCGCCTTTGATTTCAACAAACCTCTGAAGCGTCCACATCAAAAAAATATGAAAGTAACAAAAACAATGCATAAACTTTACAAATTCTAGCCGCCGAGGTATCTGCAGCGGTGTGGCTGGAGCCGATGAGCTGGTTTTGATAAACCCTAATTCTAGTTATTTGCTAACCGTTTTCTGGATTAACTCGGCCTGTAAATGTTCCCAAACATCTCTGTGAATAAACGGTGAGCTCATCTTACACCATAGTTTGTGTTTTAATGCTTAATTGTCTGTTTAATCCTGCTAACACTGTTATTTGTCCCTTTTTCCCCATTAAAAAATCCCACGCTTTACCACATTTACCTCAATTTTATATAAGGAATCTGTAGATTTTGGTCAGAGTTAAGGCCACATCACAAACACTGAAGCTGCTGCTTCAAAAGAAAAAAACTGTTCCAGACATGACATAATCAAATTCTCTCACTAAAGGTGTGACTGCTTTAATTTTCAAAGCATTATCTGACTTTGTGCGACGTGTGAGCATATGAAGGTAGAACGCAGACAAAATGTTTTTCTTCTTTTTTCATAGAAGAACACTTTATTTTGCAGACAAGGTCCATACAAATATTCCTTTTGCAAAAAAAAATCAAAGTATTTTTGGTCAATAATCGGAGTGACATGTGACTCAGAAACACGAGACAGAAAGTTAGAGTGATTACCAAAGATATTCGGGCTTGTAAATGCTGTAATTCCTCCCTGAAAGCTGTTCCTTTCCAAATCCATCTTCATGCAGTATTTATTAATTTGTCACATTTTATCAGAGCAGGAATGCCGTTCCTCTCCTTGCTGCTTGGCTGAGGAACAGGAGTTTTAAGTGTTCCTGCATATTTTCCATTTAAAGCTCCAAACTATGTCCAGACTTTTTTTGTTGTCTGGTGGACAAAATCTTCCAGGTCAAAAAATAATGCGGCTCGTATACGCGGCTGCCAGAACAACAGCTGCTTCTGTGCTGCAATAAAATGTTTAGCCAGAGAATTTCCAATCTTTTTAAGACCTTTAATTTGAAAAATGTCCAAGTATCCAAGATTTGGAAACTGTCAACTTCATTTCACGTAATCTTCAGGACTTTCCAGCCCTGACTGAGGGCTTTACTATCATAATGAGCCATTTAGGGAAGCTGGCTTCGAGGGCGTTTCTCATTCGTTTTCTCTGTTTTAGTGCTTAACTGTCCGCAGGAGGTTAAAGTCACAGCAGCACCAAGGTGAACGTGAAACCAGACACCTGAAACATCTGCTTTTCTGCTTAGTTTAATGTCTCCAACTGATACGATGAACACAAATGCATCCCTTGATAAAATACACAGGAGTCAGGATGTACAGAAGGTAAAAAAAAACAAAACCCAACTGAAACTCTGTTGTACAGACCAACATTGAACACACCGTAAACGTACTCATTCACACGGCAACACTCAAACAAAAGATTAAAAACGGTTAACGATGTACAGAGACAACACCACCCTCCCCACATTAAAATGTTTTCCCCTGGAAACACTCAACTAATGTTTTCCAAAACGTTCCCTTGCTCTCTTTCCTCCCTTCATCCCTCCCTCGTTCGCTCCGCGCCTCGGGGCCGAAGGGGTCCGCTCCATATTGTCTTCATTAAAGCCAGCGAGCATCGACCTGCTTTGGAAACACAGGGTTTCTTCTGAGGCAGTGTGAGTATGTGTGTGTGTGGAGGAGGCTGAGGCTGCCAGGCTCCTAAACCACATTCTTTAAATTCCCTGTAAACAAGAGCAATGAGGAGAGAAATGAGGAGGGGGTGTGAGGAGGCACAAAGGTTCAAATTCATCACATTAAATAAGATACACAATGAAGCTAAATACACAGAAAAGACACGGGGAGAAACATAACCAAAGATGGAGACAGTGTAGAGGAGAAACACACACACACACGCACACAAATGCAAAATAACATCTGGATTAGGTAATCCTTCATGCTCCTGAGAAATTACAGGCAAAAAAACTGAATCAGTAAGAAAATTACAACATTAAGTAATACATGTTCATTTGCATGAGAACAGAGCTTTGTGGATTGACACACACACACACACTCACACAAAATGAGTTATTGCAGTGAGTAAAAGCGTTTCACTGACGCAGGGAAGGAGGATGTCCTGTTTGTTGGCTATTGTGGAGCTGTCAGTGGATTCCCGTCATGTTCTCCCTGCAGTGACAGCAGCAGCAGCTACACTGCTCTTAATGCTTCCATGTGTTTTCTTAAAGATTGATCCCAATACACGCTGACTACTCTCTCTCTCTCCCGCTCTCTCTCTCTTTGAAGAATGTGACACTGATTATGGTCACTCATAGCTAAATTTGCCAACTTTCCACATCCAAATGACAGCAAAAGGCAACTAATTAAATTTGGGGGGGACTTGGCGTGCCAGAAATCATGTGAGCTGATGTCATTAAACTCTACACAGCCAAACTCACAGTGACGCTTCAGTACCAAAGGGACACAGAGGAGAAATGATGGAAAATGATGTTAGGACAGGAAACAGCTTGGACAAATGTCCCCAGAAACAAGAATGTCATCCGTTCAATGGGTCAAACAAACAAAGTCTCCAAGCGTCCAAGTTTTTAATCCTCAAAGGGAAGGTCAAACGTTTGAAAAAAAAGTCAAGCCAATTTGTCACTTTTTTATTTTGACCCGAGTGGATAAGCTAGCAAGACAGTTAGACAAGAAAATAAAAACTTTACAAAAATGTCAGAGGGAACATCCATTCTTTACAGCTGCTTTTCCTGTATGGAGCCTTTGGGCCCTGATATAACACCGTACAGTACGGTACAGTTCGGTACCATGCAGCCCGGGTTGGAACACCTCCCAAAACCATCTACTTGGACTAAACTGAGGCGGGGCTGCATTTCTTTGGGTTTAACCCTCGCCAAGCTCCAAGCTCCAAGACACTTCGGACCATTCCATACAGAGGGGATAACAGGCTTTTCTGGTGAATCTCTATTGCGGTGAATCCTTGCCACATGGCTAACTTCACCGATCCTCAGGCTGACTGTGGAGCTGGGAATTCCAGATCAGATGTTTAAAAACAGACGATTAAAAAAACCCAAAGTAAAATCCTCTCTTGTTCTGGTTGTTTTGTTTTCAGGAATGTAGACGCTGTTGGTGTACCAGCCTCCAGCTCCTTCCAGCCGCAGAACACAAAAACCAAAGGCAGGCTGCAAAAAGGACATTTCACGTACGCAAGACAAATGCATTAAAGGTAAGGTAGGTCATTTTTTGAAACGCAAATATGTGTATATGGGCGGCCTGGCTTAGGTGGTAAGGTGATCGCCTAGTGATTGAAGGGTTGCCGGTTCGATCCCCTGCTCCTCCATGTCCATGTCGAAGGTCCCCGAGTAAGACCCTGACCCCAAACTGCTCCCGACAAGCAAGTGCACCTTTCATGGTTACCTCGGCTGTCAGTGTGTGAATGTGTGTATGAATGTGAGGCAAACAAAAAGTGCAAAGTGCTTTGGATAAAAGCGCTATAGAAACGAAGTCCACTTACCATAACATTTGGAAAGCTCTAAACAAGTCAAATGCTCTGAAAATAACAGACTAAAATCCAGCATCTGCAGCTCCAATAATCCTGAAATAAACCCAGTCAATCATTTCATTCTCATTCAGAGCATCAGAGAGTCTTCACGGATGTGTGTCTGTGTGTGTGAATGACACTCTTTTTCTGACGTTATAATCTCAGATAATAATATTAGTTGCCTAATCCACTGTGGTATGAATGAGCCCTGTTTTAGTTGTAGTTACATACGTATTCGTCGTGTGTGTTCGTGTGCTTTGGGGCGTTCCTTAACTAAAGAGAGGGGATGGGATTTTATGGGTTATAGACTTTCCAAATCCTGCTTCCTCCCTGCCAGCTCCAACATCACCAACCCTTCCTTTGTGCGATAGACAACCAATTCTTTGATTGGCAATCCGTTTGAGATGAGTAACTTTGCCAATACTCTGTCTCTCTCTCTCCTGTACCTACCCTGTCTGTTTGCTTCCACTTTCCTTCCTTTTCTTCCCTCGATTCCACTCTATTTCCTCCCTCGTGTCTCCTCCATTCTCTCCCTCTCCTTTTCTTTCGCCCTCTCTTCCAGATGTAGACGGTAAATTCTGCTAAAGTGACAAGAGCCCATTGGGGACTCCGGTATTTACTACCTGCAAACGTTAATCTATCACAGTATCTGTGGGTGGGTGCTACACTCTCTGTGTGTGTGTGTGGGTGTGTGTGTGCGTGCGTGCATGTGTATGCTAAAGTTGTATTTACAATCAATTCTCATATTTGAGTTTGAACATGTCCTTATCTTTTGTATGAGTGTGTTCTGTTTCTTATCGTGGTTGTATATGTCAGTATCAATTGTGTGTGTTTGCGTGTGTACATGTGTGTATCTCGATAAGCATCTTGTCAGCGCAGCAGAGAATTAACGACCAAGCCTCTGTTACAACGACAGAGTGAGTGGATGATAAAGTGCTGCAATGTTTACCTCCTGATGCACACACAGATAGAACACACTCACACACACAGAAACGCTAACTTCACTCTGATAACGTCAAACACACAAACAGACACACTAGTGACACTAGAGGCCTCTGGGGAAATCACACTAGCAGAGGCTTGTAACAAGCAGCGTTGTGAAAACACAAACAGTCAGACAGCTGCTGCGGTCTCACGCAATAACACCATAAAACACACATTTTAATTCATACAGCTCTTTAATGAGCTCGGGTGTGTACATATTAGACGGCGTGTGTGTGAGAGAGAGAGAAAGAAACAAAAAGATTGAGTGAGAATGAGGGATTTCCTAATAAACAACACACGCATAGGCTCGTTCTTCTCTTTGTCCATAGAATGATATAAAGTCTGTTTCTTCTATCATTTTGTATATCAAAGCTAATTCACTTTTTGTTTCCTTATTCACGCTCATCCGGCCAAGCGTTTCACACTGGAGGATAGACTCTTCAATTCTTTGTCGAAAATGACATCTGCAAAGAGCCGATCTGAAGTACTAGATACAGGATTGTATTTCCTGGTTTAAAGTGAAATCCCAAAGGTTTACTGGACCTTTTCCATGGTAAAACCTAAACCTCTACAAATAATTTTTACCTCGTAAGATCAACACACATCCAACATGTCCTTTCTGCTCTCACTTTATGTTGCACGTTTGAAATAAGTTCTCGACCTCTGTCTTCACTTGTCAATATCATGATCATTATTAAAAGATTCATCCATCCGTTGTCATCTTATCATGACTTTTCTCAAACTTGTGCCTGATTCCACCATTTTTAAAACCCTGGCTCCTGTCTTGTGTAAGTTGTCACAGAGACAGCGGCATTCCAAAGTTGGAATGTTTGCTGCCTGTTTTCAGCTGAAAATCCCGTTCCATTCTTAGATATGTGTTTAAAAACCAAATGGATGCTTCACGCTCATTTGTTCCGTGTAGTAGAGTAGGATGTGGAGTACGGAGATGAAACAACTGCAACTTAACAGAGAGAAGAAGGATTTGGGGATTTACCACATCATATTCAAAACTTTACGGCCCATTCGTGTCAGCAAAGATGTGGGCATATGTACACATTCAAACACACACACACGTAAACACAGACCCACACACACACACACACACAAGCCAGTTTCTCAGGGAGACCAATGTTTATAAGCACTATATTGCTTCCAAACCAGAGAAACACTTCGCCACATGACATCACTAGGGTGGATACGTTAGCCTAGAGGTGTGTGTCTGTGCGCTGTATTGTGCGTCTATTGTTGTAAATTCTGTGTTCGTGTGTATGAATAAGTTAATTTAGACAGACATGTAGGTCTTTAGTCAGAGACAGAGACAAAAACACACATTTAAATTTATAATACGCTCGATTCATATTGAGGTGGTCTCTTGCTGGTGAAGTGCTTTGTTTTGAGGGAGAAGGAGAGAGGGAGAGCGAGAGGTGTGCGAGTGAGAGAGAGGGACATAAAACAGACGTGACAGGTTGACAACCAGACTAAGACTTCAGCGGAGGACAGGCAAAATTTGGCAGAAACAGGCAAAATTTGATTAGATCCTCTTTGTCCTACAGTAACAGCAAAGACTGGGCCAGACAAGAAGGAAAAGGACAAACACTGATTTGCGACATATTATGAGACGACGAAGCAACAAAACCATCCTGGCAATAAAGAAATGACTAATTTATTGTCTCTAATTAAAGAAAGCAGTAAAGCTAACTGAAAGAGAGTCTGCGTCACACGGTACATTGGTGAAAACATGAAAACCCAGTTTTATTCCACTACTTTTCCTCCTTAGCCACTACTTACTTAACTGTTTCTGCATTGACCGGGCAGAGCGAAGGGAGAGAATGAGGGATGTGAGAAATGAGAGCGGAGGTGGATGGGACAGCAGCACATTTCTCCCCAGTCTCTGTCTTTGACTTGTCTGCATTTCATTTGTCCTCCCTTTTATTCTCTCCATCCATCCGTTCCCTGTGTACCCCCTAATAAAAGCCGTATGACAAAACTCAGAAGTACACTCTGCCCCTTTAACGTGAGCCAACAGACCAACTGAATTTGAGGGAATAAACTCCCGTTCCTCTGATTTGATTGGCCCTGAGCTCTCCTAAAGCTGAACTTAATGTTGTTTGGATAAACTGCTCACGTGATGGGCCTCCTTTATCTAACGGGCTCTTTCTTATTTGCAACGTGGACCTGTTCCCTATAAATTCTTTAGCTTTTAGATGCTCTCGGCTGGGATTACGCTACAGCCTTTCTATAAAGCCAGTCAGCGGTCCTGCTTTCTCTTTATTGAAACCTTTAAAGAACCATCCAGGATGTCTAAACATCTCGTTAGGAAAACCAAGTCGGAGAGTTGAATACGCTGCACATCTCCCAAATCTTAACAAAGCGTCGTGCGGTGCAGCCTGTTGAAACAATCTGGTTGGCTTGTTTGTACCGGAAATCAGATTGTGACCGTTTCCCAAATTGTTCTATATCCATTTCTGTAGATAACACGCACAATCCCTTTTGTCTAATGTTTGTTGTATTAAAGCACTGCTTGTTTACATTTGCACTGGGGCTGAAAACTGGTTTCCTTTTTGGATTTCTTCTATGGTTTGTGCAGTTTGTGGTTGACTAAATCTGACACTGCCCCCACATAAATGTCCGGACGAGTAGAAAAGAGCAAACAGCCGAGGACGCGTGCTTACTTGACATGCAGACGGAGAAGCATAACCGCGCCTTCGCTGCCACGAACGAATGCTGACTGAGGATTCGGACTTAGTCACATCAGAAAACATTTACAGAAGCTCTGAGAGCATAAACTGGTAATGAAAGGGGAACGTTCAGGATTCATTCAGTAAACTTTCCTGCCACAGCTAAAAATTAGGTAGAATGATACCAAGTTTCTCTTATCTGACACCCTTTTGGTTTATACCCAGAACAGCCTGCATGCTAAAACAGGGGTTAAGTTCCTTTGACAGATGTAAACAAAGCCGACAGACAGATATAATTATACAAGATGGCGTTCTCTGAAGAACCCACAAGGCTTGCAACGACTTCATAACGCTTGAAAACGCAGAAGAAAGATTAAAGCATTTGTTGCATTTTGGACAAATCCAGATGTGATTTTTGTTGCAAACATGGGAAAGAAATCAGTTCTTCCAAACATAGAATGTGACTCTCAGCTTCCTCTCATCGACCACTTTGTTTCTTAACCACTTAAGGTCAATCACAAAGAAACACACACTCAGACAGAATGGGTTACGGCTGTGTCACTGATGGAGGGAAGGGAAGGAGGATTTCCTGTTTGTCTGCGGTTCACACTTCTGAAACCCAGATCCACGATATTTCAGGCCCCCGGAATGATAAGGTTCAGATTTCATTCTCTCTTATAATAATGAGAATACAGTATGATGCTCCGAAAATGAACTTGGAAGTAGACGTATCCTTCGGTCATTCGTGTTTTGGCGAGTTCCTGACCTCCCCTCCTTACCATCATTCTCCTGCCGCTCAACTCTTCGCCTATGTTTCACCCTGCCAGTGGATTTCTCCAGGGTGCTGCGGGCTGTCAGCGCAGAGACTAAAGGCCTGCACTAGGCATAACCATATGGCTGCAGACATACACACACACACACTCTCAGACAAAATTAATATAAAAGCACATGAAGAAATGCATAGAGAGCGACACAGACGGAACAAGAAAAAAACCCCACACATCAAGACCCAGACTCAAATATATGGTGTCTGTGGGTAAGCGAGGGGTCAGCATTGTGTTCGTACACAAAAACATACACACACCCACACTTGCATATAAAAAAGGACGTGAAGAGACAGTAGGGGGAAAGACGGGAACGAGTCATACTTTCAACCCACACAACCACATATAGAGGAAGGGAAAGAGAAAACCGCACATGAAAAGACAAAAGGGCTGAAGGTGAGTAAGGGTTCAACACACACTCACACACACACACACACGCACACACCACCTGTATACCACTCACCCACACAAACATTCCACACCTGTGTATCCACCTTCTCACCAGTCCAAACAGGGTGCACACTCTCTCTCTCTCTCACACACACACACACACACAGATACGCAGACACACACCTTTGATGGTGCTGATGACCTGCTCCAGGTGTTTGCTGTCATTACGGTCTGGTCGACAGCTTGGGCTGATCTCCAGTGAGTAGTCAGGACCATACTCTGTAAAAAACTAACACACAAACAAACACATTGATTTTGACATTGATTATTATTAGGATTTTTTGGACTTTTTCGTCTATTTTGCAGTGGTACATCCTTCACATCATAGTAGGAGAGCAACAAAACATTCTTTCCCCTCTTTGTCTCTTTTAAAATAACACAGCTGCTTTCCTGGAAAGTTTTGGCCTCCATTTGTACTTTGAAGAATTGTATTGGGAAATCAGTGATTGATATTTACCCCAAATTCGAGGGATTGTTTCTTTAAGAAGTACAATAAAATGCATAAGGTATGATACTGTTTATGAAAAAAACTCTTTTCTATAGTCTGATAGCCCTTAGCAATTCCTTTAATCTGTATTTACTCTATCATGCGTATCGATTAAGTTCATTTGAAGTTAAATTAATAGCAGCAGTAGTACAATTTGGAATGGAAACGGTCTATCATGTGGAGCGAGCATATGTTGTCAATATTTTCTACACTCAGTGTGTTGTCTACGCGTGTTAATGACTAACAAATGTACAAGACGTCGGTCTAATCTGGTTTACCCATAGGGAGAAATGAAATGGGAGAGCACAGCGAGGGAACCACAAAACCGTCAGTCCTCTACAAGAACGTCTGGACTTGGACAACAAATTCATAGTTTTGGATGATTTCAGCAAATAGCAAACGCTCCTGGCATTTTGTCTGACCAACCTCAGGTGGAAATACCAGAGAGAGAGAGGGAGAGAGAGAGAGAGAGAGAGAGAGAGAGACGGAGAAGGTGAAAGATAGAGAGTGAGTGAGAGAATGAGGGAGTGGGAGAGGGACGAGGCAGAGGGAGCGAGAATTCAGTGAAAAGTTACAGCCACGTCAGTCATGTAAAAAATCTTCTTCCAGACAATCGCCGGGCCTGGAGTCAATGCCAAGGGAGCAAAACAAACAGAGAGTCCAGACCTGACCACAAGTGCGTCAGTTCACTCTCAGTGACTGTTGTGAAAGCCTTGGACTCAGGAGATCTCAGCTAAGCACACCCTGTATGCCCAGGAGACTGAGCCCTGAACATGGAGCCCACATTCTTACTCAAATGTTACCTGTTCTGAAATTCTACTCGAATCAAATGAAATGTTAGGTCTTATACTGATCTGCTGCAGGACTCAGGCTTCCCTGGGAGACCGTCAGGAACTAGCACTACTGGAGATTCCGCTGCCACGATGTGAACACGGATCTCTGGAGTGGTGGGTATTTTTCTAAGCCTCTGCGCTACACGCCTGCCAGCATTTTTGGAAACGTTAGCCGACAGGCCGTTATGATGAGCCAATATGATACAGATTGCCAATGTCATTCCGAGCTATAGATATAAAGTGCTTTCAAACACAACTCTTAACTTTGCTGTTTTTGAGAGGTGCACTACTACAAATTATGAATAACCTATGACTACTTCCAAAAAAAGTTTGTTATATTACATTTTTATTACGCAGCTGTGTCCCTTTTTCATATTTTTTTCATTGATCACTGTTCGGTTTGTGCTAATGCTTTTCCTGACTGTCTGAACCTGACAGGACCGGTCTGTTCATATTAGGCTTGGTCATTTCTAAGACATACTTTGTGCTCAGATTTGGTTCGAAATTTCACATTATGGTTCTAAGACAAAGCACCACATTCACAGATCACACGTGATTGTTGAGAGGGCAAAGTTTGATTCTGATGAAACATCTAAAAGTGTAAGAATGTCCCCTATTCCCTTTTGGTCTTCCAAAAGTTCAGATTCCTTCCAACAGAATTCTATTACAGGGTTACAAACGTTTCACTGTTTTGCAGCTGGAAAGCTGGAGAAGGATGCACATGGCTCCATATCTGTATCGAGTGAATGGGGCATAACCAGTTCGATAAAAAGATGCAACCGATAAACAAAACAGCTTTGCATTTGTTGGCTATATTTCCAGTTAGACTAGCAGTTAGCCCCTGCAACTATGCTACGCATGTTTCCAACGTAAACACACAGATATTATCTGATTTTGAGTAAGATGGCAAACAAGTGCAGCTCCCCAAATATCCCAATGTTCCTTTAAGTCTGCAAACTGATTCAATAAACATTCCATAATGATTTCTACGCTCATGCCATGGTCATTTTAGATTGAGGGATATCTTAGTTTGGAACAGAACTCTTCAGAGGATTAAATGGATTTCGTTAGAAGACTTCAGAGGAATTGTTGGCACAACAGAATTGGAAGATACACATGTACACGTACACAGGCTTAAACAGATGTACACATTCAGAGCTGAGCCAACACGCAGCAGGACACAGTATATTTCTGTTTACTTGAAAGACAAAGACTACACTGTCTTTGTTAAATAGCTGTGTGTGTGTCTGTGAGTGAAAGAGAGGGAGCGAGAGCGAGAGACAGACACAAAGAAAGAATGCATGCAAGCTGGTGTGATAAAGGTAAGAGCGCGCATATCTACATTCAATACGTGGGAACAGGGGTTTGTGTGGTTGTATATATTTGAGTGAATGTTTGCTTGTTTGGATTTATAGTCTCTCCGTGCACGCGTGCGGTTGTGTGTGTGTGTGTCTGTTTCCAATTAGCCCCGATGAGTTGCAGTGTCTTACCTCCGGTCATTACAGAGCTCAACATGAGAATGGTTACTTAACACACAACAACACACACACACACACACACACACAAAATCAACTCCATCTAGATTTACTCAGCACTTGATCTCAGATTCTCTGTCTCTTACACACACACACACACACACATACACACACACAATCAATGTATTCCCATGAACCCAATGGTCTATGTCCTGCTGTCCAGAAACACAAGCACAGCAGTCTCCTGATGTCAGCTCAGCTTGGATGGTCGTGGGGTGGGAGTGAGTCAGGGAGAGAGACAGTGAGAGAAATGGGGTAACTAATCTATTGTCTATCTATTTTTTTGATAAATATTAAAGAAAAAGAAATATAAGTGAGAGAAAAATGTCTGTGCGTGAGACAGAGAAAAATTTCATAATAAAAGAAAAACATAATGACTGATCCAGTGACGCAAATGCGATCTGGCCGAGGCGGAGAGGCAGAAAACACCGCTGACCTGCTCCAATGTCACTGGACGCACAAACCCACACAGATAAATGGTGGAAGGCCTCTGATCGCTCACTGAGCTCATCAATATGGATCTGTTGCACATACATCACACAACACCCACAGCTAGTTAATATGGGAGACACTGCGCTCGACACAGGAAACGCTACATGTCTCTGTGTGAGCCGGCTTAACTGTACAGACTGGATTTGTACTTCTGCAAACGTCCACGCTAAGCAGCAATCTACACACTGAGTGAAAACAGGGAGGGATTAAACAGCAAAATATTCTTTCATTTGGAGTTTCGATGATGAGAGTGGAGAGCATTGCCTTGCACATCAGTCCAAAATGAAAAGTTTACTTAACACTCTAGTGTACTTACAGCCCCGTTGACTCCCAGCGTTGTTGTATTGACGCAATGCATAACCGGATCTAAATTTAAAACTGAGATCATTCTGTTTGGCCCTGTGGATGAAAGGTGCTATACAAATAAACTTGCTTGAACTGAAACTGCCCTTGCCAATAAATTTTTCATGGTGTAATGAATTAAGTAATCTTTTCAACTGTTTTTTCATGTATATACAGTATGTATTTTGTGTATTTATTGTTTAGATTTTTAATTAAATAAGTATAACTTTTTGCCTGGCATTGTAATGATGACTCGAGTGAGTTGCTGCCAGCAAGAGCTCGTCTAGCAAATGTTAGCAAAACCAGTAAATGTGCAAGAATTGGAAATCACAGGACATCTCGCAGCAAACGTCTCTGTCTGGTTCTCTGGTTCTAACTTGCTTTGTGAAGATTATGAGCTTTTTTTTCATAAATAATTTGTTTATTTCATTGCTAATAATTTGAGGATATTTCTTTTTTTCCTTTTACAAGAGTGTATCATTGGGAAAACATTTTCAGACTCCATCTATTTTTCTAGAACCTTCATGAAATCCTAATGTGATTTATATAATTTCCATACTCAAATGATTCAGTGACCCTTGTGCCACATTTAAGTTGAAGTAGTAGTAATTCTACAGCAGCGGTGGGAAAAAGTGACAAGGAAGTGTCAAGTCCTGAGTAAAGACAAGCGAGTCCAAGTTAAACCACGAGTTCTGAACTCTGATCTTTGATCCCTAACCATGCTCCATAATGTGCTCTATTCTACAGTATCTCGGTAATAATTTGTAGACTCATTTTACACAAATTGTGGATGATTTTTAACATTTGACTTTCTAGATCTTTGGCTTGGGTGAAGATATTGAGTCCAAGTTAAGTCACAAGTTAGAAGTAGAATCGTTTTTGATTACGTATTTGTGACACAAGACCAAGTCAAGGTCAAGTGGCTCAAGTCCACAACAACATAGTAGCCTACAGCAGTATTAGTAGTGGTAATGCTGCAATAGTGGAGGTAAATGTTGCACTGATGGTAGTAGTTGAAATAGTGGTTTTAATAATATTTGTAACATATAATCATGCATACTCAGGAGTTTATGTGTCAGAATTTGTGGTAAATGGAATGCGTGTACATGTGGAACAAGTCAGTGTGTGTTCATGCGCTTTTGTCAATCGTGTGTGTGTGTGTGTGTGTGTGCCTGTTTGTTTTCACAGCCTTCAGCAGGGTCTGAGCGATGTGTAAACCTCCAGCTATGAAGGATGCTGAGCTGCACAGCGAAGGAAAAATGTCTGAGAAAACAAACGGACACTGTTAGCTATCAGGCCTGAGTCTAACAAATGTTTTCAGCTCGGAAAAACGGCTCGATGCCCAAATTATGGTCACACTGCACGTACGCTGCTCTCTCTCCCTCTCTCTCTCAGACAATCTGGATTTCTCATCCCCATCTTCTTATCACCCCATCACCGATAGGCTCCATAACACCAAGCAATACATGAAGTCCTTTTATGTTTTTGAAAACGCAGACACGTTGAAAGGGAAAGGGGATTTAGGCCAGGTTAGTTTGTATAATGACGTAAAACAGAAGTTTGAGAGTTCGGTGAAGATTTTAATTGCGATAAATGTCATTATGATGGTCTAAATCTTCTGATAGTATCATATTGTGAGTCATCCATACATGACGCGGGTTATCCCAATGTATTTGATGTAGTTTCAGACCAAGAGTGAACTCATTATTATGCTTATTACGTGAGCAAAATTGCACACACACAATGGATTATTTCTCCACCAGGGGTCATGGTTTGGATGAGCCACCAAACACCCAAAAAACTACAGGCAGGCCAATAATGGGTTTAGGGGTGCCATGCACTAACTCCATGAACAATTATCCCCTGGACCTGTTCATTATGGTAACATATAAAGACCTTGCTTTGTCATGTGGGAGCACTTTTAGAACACTAGAAGCACTGCACTTTGGACCCATTATAAAGGTATCAAGAGTTTATCACTCTACGGTAAAACAGCAAAAGATGCACACAATGTGAGACAAAGTGATCATCGAGAGGACAACACTTACACACAATTCTTAACGTTTCTTTGGTTTGGTTTATTCTCCCAAAAATATTACCATAAATTATAGATGACTGAACCGCAAGTTATGGAAACTGTGAACTGCAAGGGAAGTGTGCACGTCTATGTAGGCCCAAGTGTATAAACAAAGATGTGGACACCTTCTAAAAAAGATCAAATCTGGACAACTTCCCCAATCAAGTGAGATTACTAAAACATTCCAAACATTCCAAAACAGTATTAGCATGTCAGAACATTTCAGAATGCTTTGTATTCTCTTTGTGAAACACCTCAACTAATAGCAAAATACAAACAAAGATATCAAAGACACAAGAGACGATGACGAAAGCTGCCCATGACATTGAAACACAAACACTGAAAAGACAAATTCAACTCAGATGTGACTGCCAAAAAGGAAACAGCACAGGAAAAAAAACTTGCTGCTGATGGACAAAAACAACATTCACCAACCAGTTTCCCTGCCATCGTGGTCTGTCAAATAATTGATGCTAAATAATATGTAATAGATACTTGTGCAAACAAACTCATTCAGGCACGTACGGAATGAGAGCCCATTTTTTAATTCAGCTTCTATATCTATTTTCGTATGACATCTTCGTAACAAACACACACTCAGGGACACACTCTTTTTGCCGATGATGTTTCCGGTGATTGAGTCCCTGACTCTGGGAGCTGACACATCCCTGATGGCAGTGTGAGGCAGAACAGGAAGTGTTTGCAGACAGGAAAGGAGGAAGTAGGAAGTTAAGAGGCGGGACGCTTCCCTGCTGCCAATCTGGGAGAAGAGGCGCCCTCCCTTCCTGAGGGACTCTGCCACACATTTGTATTTACTTCTGTTGTTTTGACAAAAAAGGAAAAGAATTTAAACCAGCAGAAAAAAATTGTAAATGTTGTATACTGTAGTTTACCATCACCCAAAGTATCACAAGGCTCTGCCTTTGTTGATTCATCAGAGAGTAAAAGCAGCATTGAGCTTTTGTAAAAGTATACAAAAACAGTAAGTACGTAGCAGTAATAAATTGTGTACACTTCATTGTCACACACTACAAGCGTGTACACATACTGTTTGATAAAGGAAACACATTCCGCTAAGAGGAGTGCGTTTGATAAGAGGGCGAAGACACATGACTTTTCACAGCCAGTGTCACGGGTTTGAAACCCAAGCATGACCATCACATGTTACAGCCTTTTACTCCTTTATAGACCCATTGTGAGCCATCAAGAAAAACAGATAATAGTTTTTAGATATTTAGACGTACACAAGAAACAAAAAACCCTACCATGTGCTGAATGACCTGTACCTAAGGACATAGACAGAGGCTTTGCTGTTACATCGCAATTTTGCCAGTTACTGCCGTTGTTTTTCTAGATTACAATTGATCAAATACACTGTAAAGTTGATGACTTTTAAGTCAAGTCAATGTGTGAATTTATGTCAAAAATAAATTAAAAAATGCACATGGGCTACTCTAACAGCCTGTCAGGCGGTGTTTACCCAGAAACCCCTTCATCTTGTACATGTCTCTGGATGAGACAGACAGATGTATCACTGTTTCAATTACCCTTTTTTAGGATTCACAGTGGTGATTTAAAGGAAAGACTAACAGAGAAATAGACAGGGGGAAAGTATGTGACCAAGTACGTGAGCTGGACTCAGCAACAGCAACACTACAGGGACATGGTATGCGTGTTGTCCTGCTGAGGCAGCAGGGCAGCTTCAGGAAGTTTGGATGTGTGGTTTGTTTTTGATCTGAGCAGCACAGCTGGGAGAAACTCAGCTGCTGGGAAACAACTGGAGAACAGTTTACCACCTCAATTCAACTCAAAAGCTAAAGGCGCTGAAATGGTTCTTAAGCTGCGTGTTGATTTATGTGCTAAGGTGTCATTAAGACGTTTGCTTGTTTATACTCATGCAGACGTTACATGTTCACTCAGGGGTAGCGTTATCAAACTAATAAATTACAGAAATTATGTAAGACCGGAGTGAAAAGTAATACATTTTGTTTGCTTTCTTTTCTGGTTTGAACCTCCTGTCTGACAGGATGCTGGGGAATTCAAACAGATAGCTTTGACAAGTTGGACCATGTGACCTGTAGTTGATATTTGAAAGGTGTGCACAGCCGTGTGTATCTGACACTCTACCTTTGTTTTCTCATGACACCATTCAACACTTAGTATGTCTGCAGAAATGTTTTTGCAAGTTTGATTTCAGATTAAATTGCGTTGGAGAAAAGAGTCAAATGTTGATGAAATTAATTACTACAGGAACCTTGCAGAGTCAAATTCCTCCTCCATTCCAAACTGTAAACTAAAAATCAGCTTTCTTACTGACATTAAAAACCACATGTCACTCTAATACCAAACATTCAAACTGAGTCAATCTTGACCAGAAGTCAAGCATGGATATTGTGTTATGTCCCGTCTGTTGGGTTAGGACATGTACTTTGCCATATGACATCATGGGGTAGCATGTGGGTGTGGGTGTCGGCACCTGTCCCTCAAAAGACAGAGGAGGTCAATGAGTGACAAAGTCTGCAAGAACAAGGGGAACTGACCACTAACAAAACAGGGAAATAACAACCTAAAATCCAGAAAAGATTTCACTTTTGATACTAATTTCACTTTGTAAAGATGGATATTACCAATTAACATAACTCCAAATAGTCTTCCAGACACTGCTGTAATAAAGGCTATCGTGGAGGTTGATGGTCAAGGGAGATGAAGACATGGGGGTTTTCAAAAGGCCCAAGCAGGTCATAAATACAATCCCCATGTCTGTATAATCAGAGACACTAACTAACCTCTGGTCTCTGTGGCTATTCTTAGCCCACACCATATTGTTACCCTTTGATTCACACGCAGATTATCTGTGCCGCTGTCAGACAATGAGGGTCAATTGGGATCAGCTAAGCACTAACAGACAATAAAATTCAACAGAGAGGGTTAATGACGTTTGACCTGGCGGATTGATTCCTGGTTTCACCTATAAAAGGCACTTTTACTTGTTTGTGTAAGATATTGGCATGTAATAAGCAGGCTATTGTTCGGGTTATCTGCAGTGTAATATTTTGTCTTGTAATCAGTGAATATAACAGTGCTATTGTTGACATGACACGCCACAGCTGACCGATGTTTGTATTTTTTAGGCTGCTATTTCTATCGCTTGGTCCATGGCTCATACATTCCTAAAATGAAAATTCATGCTCTTAGGTAAAAAAGTTTAAATTAGATAAATATTTGGATTGCTAGCATTTCAAGTGTTCGGTTATTGTTGAATTGAATGTCTTGAAAAGCAAATGATCGTTTCTTTTCATTGAGTGTGTTCTATAAATGAGGATATCTCTTTTACTGCAACCGTCAGGTGATCTATCATTTATGAATCTGATATTTCATCCAGTTTTATGGCAATTTGTCATAGAATTCAAGTACATGAACAGAGCAGTACATTATCTGACTGTGTGTGTTCATTCATGTGCTTTTGTCTGCAATAGGCCAGAGGGGTGGACACACACACACACACACGGATGGGAGGGGGGTACAAAGGTAGTTTTTGTTCCATGTCACTGGAACTTCAGCTTTGCTTGGTCATCATGGATAAATGCGCCTCTTATCGAGCACAACGGGTAGAGACAGAGGAACTCTCTCTCTCAGACACACGCACGGACGCACACACATACACACACAGAGTTCTGTAGTGCTACTACTTTACCAACAGATTACCTTTAAAGTACATTTATGTAACTTAGTAAATTGGAGTATTTAGCTGACATGCTCTTTAATATTCACATTAGGAAAATCTGGTCAAGGTATATAGAATATTTTTCATGCAATGTGATTGTGAGGGAAACTTTGTGTGTGTGAGAGAGAGAGAATCTCATCTTCATCTGCAGCAGCTGCTGCTTGCACTGATAGTTGCTTTGTTTTCAATGAGTGCTCTTTAATGAGGTCAAAGGCTATTTAGGGCCATTGGAGGCTGACTAGCAGAAACAAGAGATACCTTCATCGTGGTCAGAACGACTGAACACACACAGACACACACACACACATACACGCACAGTCTCACTCCCTCTCAACTATTCATTACATTTGACCAAGACAAGATCCAAAAACCAGTTGTTAAAGAAAGGGACCCTTTGTGTATGTATGTGCGTGTGTGTGCGTGTGTGTGCGTGTGCGCGTGTATGTGTTTAAAGCATAGAGGGAAAGTGAAAGACGGGGATGGGTTATTGGTTTCTATTTAGAGGGATGGGTCTATTTGATTTACCAGTTAAGATAATAAGAAGATGAGTCTATGTGGTCACAAGCTTTACTTTTATAAACACTCATTACAGGGACAACAGCTGAAGTACTGCTTAGTACGTGCACACTATAATCTGATTACTGTCAATTACCACAATGAAGTTGCATTCACTGCAAATGAGTAACTTGATTTCCCTGAATTAACATGACATGTGGGATTCTATTGTTTTTTGGTACTTATAAATACATTAATGTCATTAAGTACAGTATGTACAGGCTTTGCCTATCATAGAAATGAACATAGATGGCCACCAATCTGTGGATCTCATCAGTACTACTAATACTACTACCACAACTTCCAATGCAGTGCTTGTCTGCATTCTTCCTTAATATAGTCAATATATATATCTATATACACATAGATATATATATAAATTAATCAGTCACACACATACTCAAATATTGAAATGTCATGACGTTTGATTTAGAGCGAATGACCACAAACCCAAGCAAAAAGAAGGCTCATTCAAAGGGATCATTCCAAAGACTAATTTTCACTCTAAAGTTTGGTCCTCTCTGTGTCTTTCTCCTTGCTCAGGCCCTCAATCACTCCTACCTTAAAACCCGATGAGAGAGAGAGAGCCTTTCCAACTTAAACGAGGGAGAAAGAGAGGAACTGTCAACACTACTCTCCACTCTCAAACACAGACACGCGAAAACACACACACACACACACACAGTCTGACTCACCTGGAGAAAAAAACCCTTTATTGAGGAGTAGGCAGCCATCTTTGATTAGATGGAGTGACTCAGCACAGAGAGAGAACACAGGTAGTGTGTTTGTATTTTTACGTGTGTGTGTGTGCGCGTCTGTGATTTTGTGAGAGTACAATGAATGAGCACATTTGTGTTGGTCTGGGAATATGTAAATGTGTGTGTGTTGTGGTACCTCGTGGTCGGGTATCTCAGAGGAAAGAATCTTTCCCAGCACTGCTGCCGTCAGGTATGTCCAACAACGAGCTGTGTTAGCCAGATTATAACCTCCTGGAGACAGAAAGCGAGACAAACAAAAGACAAATAATGAATGAATGTTGGTGTCAGTTTCCTTTGTGGTTACATCTCGTCTACCATACCCCACACACTTCGGGGCAAACACAACCACCCCAAAGTCAGGTTCCAACGTGTTAAATTATCCAAAACAAATGGCCAACATTGCCATTGTTTTCACAGGGACACTGACATGGTTTCAACAGTCTTTCTTAAATTACAAAATCTTAGGGCTCAGCCTACATTAAGTATTTCAATAGGTGTACGTTAGGTTGGTCCTGGATTGCAAAATTACTATTTGAAGTACTATTTGAAGTTTTTTTTTCTGGAGCGAGAGAGCAAGAGCGACAGAGAGAGAGGGGAAGAGAGGCGGGATTGTAGTTGAGTAAAATGGTTTCATTGTGTCGTATAATTAGTAGCTATCATCTGTCCGAGGGTTGAGGGGTCTGGAACTGAGCAGTGTGTGTGTGTGTGTGTGAGTGTGTATGTGTGTAATTGTGCACAAGTGAGTGCATGACTGAGATTCAAAGCAAACACACACATAAAGGGCATGCTATCCTACTTTCGTTGTGAGTTTTTTAATACACTACAGACACATGCGCATGCACATTCATATCCATGGAAACACACATGTAGTTACGTGAAAACACACGTCCCCAGAATAAACAAACACACACAGCATACCTCCTCCTAGTAGTAGTGTAGGTAGCTGCCACTGCAGGACATAATGCAGACACTTGCCCACACCAACAGGGGTCATGTTAAAGGAGCACATGGGGTCACCTGCCATGGTGTCAGCACCCAACTGCATCACTATGGCCTCAGGATTGAATTGTGCCCGCACTTCCTGCATAACACTGAAAACACATGACACAGCAGCAAACATGAGGGCGTCGCTCGGCGCAAGGTCGCTTACCGTCCCCCCAGCAGAGTTGTCATTTTCACGCCCAGCGCCCACGTTGTGTAAATAGCAAATACACTTGTGCCCATTTGTGTGCTCATTGGCATGTTGGTCCTTAAAGGAAGGGTGGTCGTGCAAATTGTGGCCCCATTGCTATTGTGGGGCAGCAGGACGTGTCTGCGCTTTCGACCAACAACCCACTTCTAAGCTCAGTGTTTTTCTGTGATTCAAAGAGCCCAGTATTAAGATGCGTGCACATTTGCAGGTTCATAACATGCATGCACTCTGCTTGGTACACAGGAAAACGGATTACTGTATTGAATTTAATCAATCTAATTCAACATGTGTGAGCAAACTAGTAAACCAAATAAAAATGGGCACCCCCTGAGTCTGGTGATAAATGTCATAGTCTTGTGTCTTGTGTTTCTGTGTCACATTTTATTATCTGACAGAAAATGCATGACCACGGTGTGATAAGGAAATTCACATCACTCAGCACATGGAGGGGACACCATCCGACGATAGATGCAAGATACCCACATTGGAAGCGGTGTGCGTAACTACGCAGTGCAGATGGAAAGCACATACCCGTCCTTCTGTCTTTGGATGAAAATTGGGATTTCATCAGTTAAAATATATCCTACAAGTGCCATTGAAAGCAGATAATAGAAGTATTCATGCAAATAATCGGGAAACTCACGTGAAATGGCCTTAAATTGTCTGCAAAACTCGCCGTATTTTAGAGGATATAACTCAATACTACACAAATTAAAAATAAAAACAATGACATTGTGGATTGTGAAATATACACTTGTAGACTGACACCCGTGGGTTATAGCTAGTAAAATGTCCAATAAAATCTTCTTATCCGTCAGTGGTTGAGAGCCACTTCGGTAGATGACACACTTTCACCACACGCACAAGCAAATCTGTTTCAAACCTGTCTGCCCTGTTGTTCCAAGAAGAAGTTCTTTGTCTTGACTCCACCGTCTAACAATCTATGAACCACGTCCTGGCTCAAAGGGGGAGGTGTGCGACGGTCCGATTGGTTCACATTATGTTCGGCAAAGCAGGCCCATGACTTATTAGCAGGCTAAACGCTACCCCTTTATGCCCTGCGCCTTACTTTGCACCAAGAAAACACGGTGCGTAAATAGCAAAATGGACTTGGCCACGCCCCAAAGCGCAGAGCCTAGCCGAGCTCATAAATGTGACGTACTGTCTCTTTAACACCCCCTATTTTGATCTGTGAGCGTTTTTGTGAGTGTGTACCTGGTGAAAACCTGGTAGTATCTATCATCCTTGACGCCATCCTCCAATGGAACGTTTACAGCATACCATCGGCCTTTACCAAGCCCTGTGTCACACACGTCCCCTGTACCTAAACACACACACATCTTACGCTGTACCACAACATATTTTATCATATGAACAAGAATCTTAAACATCTTCTGTGACTAACCTGGGAAGAATCCGGGAGAGTACTTGTGGAGGGAGACAGTCATGACTTTGGACGTGAAGCTGAAGGCATCTTCCACACCTGACAAGAGAGGAGAGAAAAATGTATCAAGATGGATGAATGATGACGAGGACGACATCAGGCATGCTACTGGTATTGCAACATTTATCACTATACACCAACATTGCAAAGACTGTTCAGTATGTGTTGACTAAGGAGGCAAAAACTGAAAGTCAAAACTGAAGACAAAACTGCACCCTCAATAGAGGGCACCTCAAATTTTGTCGGTTTGTGCTTTCCTGTCAATTTTTGTCCCAATCTAACCATGACTGGTGAACTTCATCTACATAAGGATACAGAGCAAATTTTCTTTTCGTAGGTCAGCCAGGGGAGGACCAATGTGATTGGTCGATCAGAATAATCGATTTTGTGCAGACATTTGTATGACTTTGGTTTACCCCTACGTATCTCTTCCACTTGCTCAGCTTTACAGCACCAGTCTGAGCCTGGTCTCTTCAATTAATCATGTTTAAGACTCATTGAAAGAATTATCACAAAATCAGTGCAAGGATGTCTGCTCGAGCTCAAGTGCTTGAGAAAAGAAATGTGTGTGTGCATGCACATTTACCGTCTCCGTGATGCAGGTCAACGTCCACATAGAGGACTCTCTCATACTTCTCCCTCAGTTTGAGGATCCCCAACACGGCATCATTTACATAACAGAAACCCGATGCCTCGTCTCTTTGGGAGAGAAAGTTTGATTCATGGTTTGGCATTTTTGACCTTTACTGATAGCGCCATCATCATGCAATAGCTGGTGGTGCATTCTTCATGTATATGCCAGAATAGTTATCTTCTTACTTTTTAGCATGGTGCCACCCTCCTGCCCAGTTGATGGCCACCTCACACTTCTGGTCCAGCAGACACTGGGCTGCTGTCAATGTGGCACCCCCTACTGCTGCCGCATAGTCAAATATCCCTTCCACTATTGGACAGTCATAACCTGGATGGAGAGAGGGATTGCAAAAAAAGATGGAAACAGAGGATGAAATAGTTACTAATTAGAATTTAAAAAAATATTTATAGTGACAGACTTATTTCACTGTATTTCACTGCTTTGCTCGGATGAAACTCAAGCCGCAGTGGAGAGAATTTCTCAGTTTTTCCCTCCATGTGCTCTAGTTTCTCTTTTGTATTTTAACATGTAAATCTCTTCTTCAATGCCACCTCATGCATCAACTCAAGAGGTGGAAAAAAACTGACGTTCTATGAGCAAAAAATAACAAGGGGGACACAGGAAAAATAAGGCCAGAGAGAGAGACACAGAGAGAGAGACAGAGAGAGTCTAAAGGCAAGAGAGCTGAAAGAAGAGAGAATGATTCACAATAGAGGACACAGACAATGAAAGGGTAAAGAGGTCTTCAACCAGCAAGAGAAAAAGTCCATCACTTTCTCAACAAGGAGGAAGGATGGGAGGACAGTGCAAACAGACAGAAGTGAAGAGAAGACAAAAGGAGGAAATGAGAGAGGGATGAATCAAGGACAAAACAAAGGAGGAGGGTGCAGGGAGGGACAAAGAGAGAAAGAGATAGCGAAGGAGTCAAGGAAATAAAAACAAAGATGAACCTGAGGACGAGCCCTAAAGTTAGATATGTAAACCACAAAGAAGGATGGGCTCAGAGCTGGCGGTTCATCCAGGATCAACAAACGATGGTGGGAGTTGTTGTTCAACAAACCCTGACAAGGTCGGGAAGAAATTAAGTTAAAGTGAGGGATAGACATATATCATGAATTCTCAAAGTTGTTCTAATCAAAATATGACATCGGTATAATGACATATAACTTCTCATCAGAACTGAATCTTCTGCTTACTTAACCACTTTATACAGGAGCTAATAAAAGTCAAATAAACAGTGAGTTGGCATTAGCAGTTGGCTGCATATTAATATTTGTAAGTGCTCCTCTGCAAAGCTAGTTTATGAGCGAACAAAGCAATACAGTATCAATACATCAATATCAATGAATTCATGACATTTTGGGTGGAGACTTGATGCCTTGAAGTAATCTTTAAAGGGTACAAATTATTTTTTAAATTATTTTCTAGTTTAATATGTAATGAGCGTGAAATGAACCGCATGGTGGATGTATCTTGTCGCTGACATTTTTGCTTGTGTGTTGTCTGCTTCTCTGGTTAAACCGGTCATATTATTTTGATGTACTGGACTGACAGTTCACTGTTGAACTTTGTGAGATGGTGAACATCTGACCCTCAGCAACCTGTGTTTACCCATATCACCCTTCACTAAGTAGTTCCACAGAGATGTTTGTGTGTACTTTGACAGACGTTAAAATCCATTCTTCACTTCCATGCATGTTTACGCCAAAACATAACACACCTGGTCAGATATGCCCACCAAGTTTGAACTGAGCAGACAAAGGAATGGACTGATGTGGTTTGCCAATCAGAACAGCTTATGAATTTTTTAAGAGGCAGTACCTTAGACTAACTTTCACTTGGTGTGCACAGTGGTGCTGCAGCAAGGGAGAGTAGAGGTGGATCAATATTTTCTGTGTATTTAAGGATTGTAAATGTTTAGAATTCAAGTCAAAGGTAAAGGTCAAAACTCCTATGTGTGTATACTGTTTCCGCACTGAAACGAGGCAAACGTAAAGCCTCACAATATCAACTCTGATAACAAAGTCCATACTGCATCAACATGCTGTATTTCCCCGTACTAGAGAGAAATCTGAATACTCAGAATGTTAGTGTGCCTTTACCACATCAATCACGTATCTATTTTCAAGCTCTGTTTTTACATCTGTTTATTTGTCGTTTTATTGATTTTCCAGACTGTGAAAGTCCAGGATGGCACCAAACAGCAGTGTCCCAGAATTTGTGACGCAATTACAGTGCCTCTAAAGAAAGCAAAATCAGGATTTATATTGGGCTCATGACAGCAAGGTCAACACCAGGGCTTGTGGCCAAAAGGCTTCTGGTTCAAATGCTTGACAGAAAATGAATGAAGCTTTGAGGAAGGCATTAAACCCTCAAACAACTTTAAAGGCATGACAGGAATAGTTGGTGTACTATGAAGAGCGATGGTGGGAATGCCCACCAAATGTTCACTGGTTAAATTATTGTGTGAACTCTGAGTCATGATGTCAGACTTCTGATCCATTCAGATTGATGAACCACTTTTTAGACTTCAAACAAACAAACCATTTCATGGCATCAGTCACAAGCATCTTAGAATGATGGTAGGTCTTATTTTAACAGAATACATGCTTCAGATGACAGTTTAACAGACTGAATGCTCAGTTTTTAAATGCTGAATGACAGATGTGTGTAATTTAAATTTTAATTCCAGAGAGAAGAAACTCTTCAAACACAACTTCAATCTGTTTACACTGAAACAACAGAGCAAACACCCCTTCAAGACAGATCACTGTAAACAGTCGCTAAAAGATCTGTAAGAACACTTTCCCTAGAAATTCATTGTTTGTTTTTTTAGGAACAATGATTTGAGGAGAGACAGAAACATTTTCACACACACACAAATCATTCACATAAATTTATTTCGACTTAAAACTATCTCTGACAATGTCTCTGTAACTACAATTCTATTTATAAGAATCAAACCCTGTAGGTGTACAGCACAATCTTATTCAGAATATACAGTAGGCTAACAGTGCCATCTGTTGGCCAAAAACATACACTGCGCCCAAATACTTACGAGGCATTTCTATTTTTCCTCCATTTCCAAAGTTTTACTTCACTACAATTCACAATTAGAGCTGGTCTGTGGATCTGTGGGGCCCAGGGGGTGATCTGAAAATAGGCCCAACCAACATAACTTAACCCCTTCCCAGAAATATATCCCTTAATCAGACCCAAAGTAAGACTACCAAAATCCCAACAATAACAGACGAACCTGCCCTTTGGTGGCAGACTATAAACAATAAATATTGTAAATGTGATAAATACATGATTGTTTACGTATTTTCATTGCTTGGGGGGGTTGGCAGAAAAATCTAATTCTGATGAAAAGAAAGAATCTCAAAGAATATCAATTAACTGCAACACAGTTTTGGCCTTACCATGAGCAATCTACAAAATGGAGTAGAACAGATAAAGTAGTAAATATATCACATTACTTAGAACGGAAAAGTGTCTTACCCAGACCGTAGTCGCCTGACTGAGGGTCGTCGTTGTCTCCGTCCTGGCTGATCTTGTGCAGATGTTCCAGGTAGGCGTCTGTGTGGAATTTGGCCATTTCCTCAATGGTGGCTGCACGAGGCTTCACAACACTGCAGAAAAGGGACATAGGACATTATTACTTTACATTCTGTTTACACATATAACTTGTCGATTAGTCAGCACTGAAGAGCCTTAGTTAATCCAGCTCAGAGAGTTTGAAAAATGTAATCATTTCAGCCTTAAATAACCCCTCAAATAAACGGAGGCTACATTTGACAACACACTGCAGCCAGAGAGATGAATGTATGACTCCGAGAACCAAGACAGTGTTAAACATTAATAGAACCTTTATTTTGTCCAAGAAAATAAAGGAATTAGGTGTAGAACAAAAACTGCCAGAGTAAGACCAGTTGGATAGTAACTTGAGGAGCATTCCATCAAATCAGTGAAACCTTTTATTCTATATTGACAGTGAAAAGAGAGTAGTGATTTTATTGTTTGTGCAGCAGAAGTGGGATCACGTCATTGTTTTAGTAAAGAACGAAGCAAAGATGGGTAAATCAGACATCAAATCTGACGGTTCACAAGATATCAACAATATGTTTCAAGTCTTAAAGATGTCATAAGCCCAGGAGAGGATTTATACAAATTACAAATGCTGAAAACTTGTATTCTTTATTTTCAAGATAAACTTAGATATGCTACTAAAAACTTTATTATCTCTATAATTGTGAATTGTTGTTATCTTTAGTTTGAGGAGGTGATCAAGTCTTTCCCCAAAAGCTGGCTCAGGTCCTAGTGTTGTCAGAATTAGGTGGTGTCAAAGGCAAAGTTGATTTTCAAGTGTTTGATTATTTCAACTGGAGGTCTGCGAATTTGTGACCCTGTTGAAGATGTGCAACTGGAGTTGTTGCCACCCCGCTCCAGTCCAGTTAGATCCAAATTCGGCTTAAAAACAGATTGGGCCCGTTATTAAGTGTGGCCTCAACTCTCACAGAGAACCCAAAGATGTTTTCAGAACCGTTTTGAAATTGCAAAATCACCATTCTATAATGTTATTACAGAGAAAATGGCAAATAAGACGTTAACCTAAGCTGACTTTTAAAGCAGATTTGTGAAACTGTTCTATGTTTTAATGAACAATATGGCAATTGACAGATTTTTCTCCTACAGATTTCATACATAGCAGTTTCCAGTTTTAGAATGGTTTCCACTCAAACTGATTTCCAAGAGCATTGGATTGAAAAGGAAAAAATTTGCATCATGTATGGAAAACAAGGAGAAAAATACGCTACTATTTGTATTGCCAAGTTAATGATGACAACGATAATGTAACAGTGCAAACAATTTTGTTAACTATTTTAAAATGATAATAAATAAAATATAATAAAAATGGAATAAATTATGTTTAACCTGAATTTTAAAATAACTTCAAGTATGAATCACAAAGACATAAAATAAGAACTTAGAAGAATTAGACATTAAATCAGGTGTAAAATCAAAAACAGCTATGGTTCACACTTATTAAACCTTCACTTATGGATATTTTACATTTATATTTCTAATAAATACACTATTATGTCTATGTTAAACTGATATTACCAACTGACCTCATATGTTGCAGCAGTCCGTAGGCTTCAATCAGTGAGTGGACCATGCTGGCCTGGAAAATGACGCGTAATTAAAACCACAAGTTAAAAAACCAACTGGCATATTAAAAGAAACACGTAAAATGGCGAAATTGGTCCGAAGGAGCATCTTCATTCATTGAACTCACCCGGTTTGGGACTTTAGATAAAGTGTCGCAGGTCTCGATATATTCCGGGCTGTAAACATAAAAAACTCTCCGTTTATTACAGCCGACATCATCACTATCTCCTCCGCAACTCATTTATGTTTGATAAAATGTAAATTATATGAGGAGCTGGTTTTGGTAAAGGAATGTTTTGTCTTCTTCCCAACACCGGTGTTTCACCGTCAACATTCCCCCGGAAACACTGACAGCCGGAAACACTGCTAATGTTTAGAACTCGTTTAAGATAATGTCAGTATATACTGTAAAAGAATATTAACATGTTAGTAATTTAAAAAATGTACTAACACGAAGACGTGAGTTGGCACAAAACAGTCAGAAAACGCCGACAAAATGTCATGGACGCATCGTTTTCTCGACGGACATTTGTGACATTGGGACGAATTCTGAGCGCGGAGCATTCTGGGTGTTGTAGTATTTTCTGTTAGGTGTCGTTTCAACAAACTGATTTTATATGATTTTTAACGTTCATATCGAACCTTTTTCTGAGTGAAGTCACTCTAGGATGATGGGTTATAAATATTAGAGTATTAACGGTGTGCGTATAGCCTATAGATTATTATTACTGATATCTAAGGATCTAACAAGATTATTTCCGGTGTTGGTATTACAACAAACATGTAGGAAATGAAGAAAGGGAATCAGAATGGCAGATCCTCATCCCTGCTGATCGGTCTCTAATTTCTTGAGTGACTATTGCTTTATAATTTTGCCAGTACAAGGTGGGAAGTAAACGACAAATTTCGCGAAACGTAAAAGTGCAAGAATGATTTAAAATTTCAGAAGAGAAAATGAATCTCAGATATCTATATTCTACTCCACATTTGCATCATGTTATTCATATTAAATGGCATATGGTTTTACTTAAACAGTATCACGAAAATCTCCAATGAGAAACGCCCCCTTGTTTTGTTTTTTCATTTCAGTCTACGTTGCACAAGAAGAACTTGCTCCTTAGTGACGTCTACAGAGAGAAAACATCATAAAACACTGCTATTATTTCATCCCCCTCACTCTTGTCCTCATCCAAGAGAGAGAAAAAAAAACTTTCTTACACGAGAACAGTCATAGATTCTCCATCAAACCTGGGTGGAATAATATAACCCTTCGACTGAAAATCCCACGTGTGTGGAGTTTAGATGCAATGCTGGTCAGCCAGGTTGTTCATAGGATCATCTCATTGTTAGTGAGGTGTCCTGTGGGAGTAAATCCCACCCACTGGGCAGCAAAACATGGTAAAAAGAAAAAAAAAAGACTATTTGGCCCAGGTCCACTTTGCATCTGTGATGGTTTACCTCCCCCCACATCCTCTTCCAGCTCTCCTCCTCTTTGCTTGTCCATCCTTATGGTCTTAATGACTCGCTCTTCATCATTGCACTTCAAAAGAAAAGACCTGAAAAAAAAGACAGAAAAAAGAAAGACAGAAAGAAAGAGCTATCTAAAATAAGTTGGGATACTTCATAATTGACAGTAAATTTGAGAACAACTTGGTATCTCTCTCTCTCTCTTTCTCTCTATCTCACCCTCTCTGTCACACCCAAACACACAGGAAGTCAATCCGTCTATCTAACCATTTCCTTCTGAATTCATTTGCGCTACCGACACCAAAGAACAAACCACCGTTCTATTAATAAACTGGTAAGTTCAGTTTGATTTTGTGTCTGTTTTGTTGTTTTATAACATTATTTTTACAGAATATTTTCTTTTAGTAATTTGTCATATAGTAGTACTAAACTACATACCTCTTGCCAGCACGGTATGAAAAAATCATTTCCTGAAAGGTTGATGAAATGTTTTGGTGAATCTCTGGATACCACAGAAATTTAACGACCAATATTGAAACTGTACCAACAAATCTTTCAAAAAAACTATTCAAGAAAATGACAAACTTAACGTAACTTAAATAACAAGAAATTGAGGAACTTCTCAACCAACGGGTTGAAAAAGAAGAAGAAGAAAAACATCTCAAGGGGAAGCATATCTAAAAATAAGTCTTCCAAAGTTCTAGCAAAAATAAAACAAAACAAAAATAAATTTGTAATTCTGTAACATTCAGGAACATTAAAGGCAATCTCAAAAATAAAATAAAATGTCCAGAAAGATTCTACCAAAATGAGGGAGGGAGAGAGAAAATAGCCAGCTTTGTTTTGATTAGATAGTGTAACAAGGGAACATCCAAAATAAAGATTAGGATGCTTTCTTTTGCTGATCAGGATGAAGCCTGACTGCCAAAAGAAAACATTTGTTGATTTAACAGTGATTTCTTCCACATCTGTGCTTGATTCTGTGTGATGTTCTCCTCCTCCTCCTCCTCCTCCTCCTCCTCCTCT